>CABEGB010000463.1:0-33947 GCA_901521435.1 Crematogaster levior | reverse complement strand
ATGTGTCATCGGTAAATATAAGTAACGTAAGCGATGGTTTATTTACAGAAGTTGATGATACAATGTCGACTAATATATTTGATCACGATTATTTGTCAACCTTATGGTCACTGAGTGCATATGTTGAAGAGGTGATCCAATATATTAGTGGATTTATTGTGAAAAAATTATTGCGAAAAATTTGTCACGTCTGTTCGAGCTTTTTAATAGCCAAATCCACCAACTCATCTTTAATAAAATTAAAAAATAGAGGAAAATTAATTTTTCCATCAGTTGATGTCATTAAAATAGCTCGAGTATGTGAAATGACCATTCGAGAAAATAAACATAAAATTTTTATTATAAAAAATATTAAAAATATTTTGATTGCAAAGACATTCAAAACTGTCTGCCATTCAGTTTTTAATGACATCGAAATGACAGAACATATTATGCAACAAGAAATATTAAATGACCACAAGACCGCACTGATAAAAAATATTATTTTAACATATATCAATATACGGTTATTTCACGAAGGCAAATGTGCAACATTATGTGAACAAAAAGATTTTATTAGACATAAGTTTTCAAAATTAATTCATTTTAAACATCAATAAATATATATTTTTCTTCAATGTGTCTATATTAATATCTATCCGATTTAAATCAACTAAGAAAGCGGCGCGCTGCGGCGGTACTAACGCATGCGCATTGTGAACATTTGGGAGTCTCTAGCTATCTCTCTCGCACAGATGCTTGCTTCAGGCTCGGTGTATAAGCAATATAGGCAATTCCTCTTCCATTTATATATGTTCTAAGGTCTGTGACATGGTTACACTCGTGTAGTGGTGCCACGAGACATAACGAGTGACAAGCGTAAAGAGGTTAGGCGGTGATTTTATGTTTTATTATTGTTGTTATTGTTGTTATTGTTGTTTATTGTTGAAAAGAGAAATTATTTTACATCTAACAAGAGAATAAAATATATTAATTAGTTCCAATTCTTATTTCTTAATTCACGCATTAATTTATTCTATTCTTTTTATTTTTTAAATAAATAATTCTAATTTCTTATTTATAATATTTAATAATTATTCCTATTTCTATTTTGTTATTGTGCGCAGGATCTGACTTTCATTTCTCACACGTACGCAAATAGTGAGTTCTATGTGTGGTGATTACTAAACGAATATGGCGGCCCCCCCCGCCGCAAACGTGCCTCACCGGTACAGCTTGTGCTCCGTCCCATAGACATAGGAATATAGAGACCGAACATATCGTTGCGGGGGGGAAGTCACTGCGGGACGGTGCGACGAGGTAAAGTGTGCCTAAATTTGATTGGCTATTAGTTTGCGCAAGCGCGATGTAAGTATCGTGCGATTTCAAATTAGAAAAGAGAAACCAGAGCGAGAATACAGATATAAAAATAATAGGAATACAATAAAAGTATCGCAGTATTTATTAATTTAAAATGGTGAAGTGTTACGTGCCACATTGTAAAAATCGTTCTGACCGCCAAAATTGGAAAAGACAACTTAATATTCCAAAAGTTACATTTCATAGGTTAAGTATATAAATTTCGTATTTATTTAAAGTTTAAAGAAGATTTAATATTAATTGATTTTTATGATAGTTATTTAAAATATTGTATTGTGTTTTTTAGTTTTCCAAAGAATGGCACTATTCGCAATTTGTGGATAGATATTTTGCATCTTGATCAATCTATTCCATCCAGTGCACGTATTTGTTCCGCTCATTTTAAAGAGGAATCTTTAGATAAGACAAATCCGACATTAATTCGACTGAAACCAAATGCATTGCCATTTAGTAGCGAAGAAAAACAGGAAGAAGAATCTTTTGTTACATGTTGTAAGTTATGAAAAATCATTCATATTTATGTACAACTATTGCTATCATTATTACACTTTCAGCACAACCTTCAACTTCAACAACAGTAGACAAAGCAACAATAGTGAAACCATGTACAGAAGAGAAAAGCACAATGATATCATTAAAGCGAATATATGATTCACCAGAAAAATGCAGATTAAGACAACAAATCAAGTATTTAAAAAAGAGTCATGCAAAAAAAATAAGATTTGCAGCAAAATTTACGTCGACGCATGGATCAAATTATTACATTAAAAGACATTTTGTATACGTTGCAACAAAAACTACTAATAACTGAAAACCAAGCTGACATGTTACATAATCTAGGTGGGTCTAATAAACTTTTTAAACGTTTACTTAAAAAACAAAATAATGAACGTGTGCCTAAACAGTATGAACCACAATTACGTATATTTGCACTAACACTCCATTACTATTCTCCACGTGCTTACGATTACGTTCGCAGTCAAGTTAATTTATGTTTGCCACATTCAAAAACAATTTCATCGTGGTATAGAACTATAAATGGTAATACTGGCATTAGTTCAGAAGCTTTAGAAGCAATTAAAACACGTGTAAAAAATACAGAATATATCTTATACGGCAGTATTACATTCGATGAAATGGCAATTCGTGAACACTTAGAGTATGATGGTGTACGTTTCAGTGGCTATATTGACTTAGGTTGTGATATTGCTTGTGATGATAGCACTTTAGCTACAGAGGCTTTGGTTTTTATGGTCACATGTATAAATAGTGCATGGAAAATTCCTCTTGCTTACTATTTTGTGAAGGGAACATCTTCAAAAGAGAAAAGTAACTTGCTTATGGAATGCCTTAAAGCTGTGCATGAGACTGTCTTAAAAATAATTTCTGTAACTTGTGATGGAACAGTAACAAATTTAAGTGTGTTTAAAACTCTTGTAATTTTCAAAATACTTCCTCATTACAGACATCATTTCCTCATCCAATTACAAATGATAAGGTTGTAGCGTTTCTTGATCCGTGCCACATGCTGAAATTAGTCCGTAATACTTTTGGAGACATCGGTACTTTAGTCGACGTTAATAATAACATGATACAATGGTTACATATAATAAAATTACACGAAATACAAGAAAACGAAAAAATGCATATGGGTAATAAATTAAGAAATGCACATGTAAATTATTTTAAGCAAAAAATGAAAGTGCGGTTAGCAGTTCAAGTATTTTCTAAATCTGTTACGGATTCACTTTTACATTGTAAAAACAATTTAAAGCTAAACGATTTTCTCTTTTGCGAGGGAACAGTGAAATTTCTATCAATATTCAATGACTTATTTGATATTTTAAATTCAAAAAACATACATCAACCTGGGTTTAAACAAGCTTTAAATTCAAAAAATATTGAATTAGTAAAAGAAAAGTTTCATGAATGTAAATCTTATATTTTATCATTAAAATTGAAAAGTGGCGAATTTGTAATTAATTCTCGTCGAAAAACTGGATTTCTAGGTTTTCTGATTTGCATTGAAAGTGCATTAATATTGTATGAAGAAGTGTGTAAAAAGAATATGTTTTTTAAGTATATACCATTTTATAAGTTAAGCCAAGATCATATAGAGTTATTATTTGGATGTTTAAGACATCATGGAGGAGGAAATAACAATCCTACTATTAGGCAATTTAAAGCAGCCATGAAAAAAATCTTAGTTCATGCAGACATACGTAGTTCTAATACTGGAAATTGTATTCCTTTAGAGGAAATTTCTATTTTACATGTAACGTCAGCTAACAAAATTCAACAGTCGCAAGACATTATAAATTCCACTTCCAGATTAGCACGATTTTCTGATGAATTTGATAAAAATAATAGCGCTAATAATAATGAGGAATGTACTCTCTCACCATTAATTAACGATCACAATTATATTACCGATATTAGAGAAATAACAGAGTTTTCTAGTCATATTATAGAATATATCGCTGGCTACATTGTAAGAAAATTGAAAAAAACTTTATTATGCGAAACTTGTTTGACCGTACTAGTAGCACAAACAAAAAAAAATAATTTAATAGATACAAAAAGTTATGGACGGCTAACACAACCTTCTGATGAAGTAATAAGAATTGCTCGTAAATGTGAAGCAGAAATTCGTTGTGCTATTCACGAAAGCAAAACATTTATGAAACAAAAATTTAATGGGCATTATTTAACAAATCAAATTTTACAACAATTTATATACACTAATTTATTTCCTGATTTGAATGAACACATACATGATCAGTTTGGCATGGAAAATCATGCTGTTCATTTAACTCGAACAATTGTCCAAAAATATGTCAAAATTCGACTACATTATATAGCTTTAAATAATATAGATAAACAAAAATCAAACAGTCAAAGGCACTTTTTAAACAAACTCACATTATTTAGAGGACAATAAATATATAATAGTTTTATAAATAGTATAATATAATAAATATATAACATATAAGTTTTCTTTATATTTTTGTATTAATTATAATTCTATATCTCTAACATAACTATTTTGTAATAACATAATAAAAATAATAAATAATTACATATATATATAATGGTTGTAACTTTTTTTAAGTTAACAGCTTTATTTATGTGTTGACCTTAATATGTATTTTACATGTATTTTATATTAATAAAAATATATATAATATATGAGAAATATAATTACGTATATAAATAGAAACATTAAAATAATATATATTAAATAATAATATAATATTAAAGAAATATATTAAATATATTAATATACTCTTATTTGCCAAATTGATGTAAATCCAATTTCTTAATTGCTAAGAAATAAATGTTTCGCGTTCGGGCTTATAGAAAAATCAAAATAAATAAGAATAACTTTCTTTCTTTATATTTAACTCTTTGCAATGCCAAGTTATTTTTGATATACTTGATTAATTCCGAAATAGTGCTTCAAACGTCTTGAAACTATTTGAAGTAAAGGTACTGAGTATGTGCATAGCCGTAGCCAATGAAAATTAGGCACAGTTACCCCCCGCACTTCGGCTTCACTCCCCTCGCCTATCTTACAGATTTGTAATCGGTCTCTATATTCCTATGTCTATGCTCCGTCCCTCTATTCCTTAGTCCGTGATAAAAAGCTATATTCGCTTTCGGCTCTTCCCTTTTCATGAAGCGAATAAAAGCTAGCGTTTATCCCCACTCCACCGCAAAGCAAACCAGTGTTAAACGCTGTTCGCTTTCGCCTCCTATTGGCTGCGTTCCGATATTCACTGCCAGTACTAAAAATCTATAGTTCGCGTCACATACACTATACAGCGATACAACGATTTTTGACAGAGATGACTAAGATGGCTGCATTCAGCGAAAAGACGCTGAAAGTTCGAACTTTCAGCGTCTTTTCGCTGAATGCAGCCATCTTAGTCATCTCTGTCGAAAATTGATGGAGTAGGGGTAAAACGCCAGCTTTTACTCGCTGCGTGAAATTGCACCTTAATGCAATGGTCTGTGCTCTCCGCTAAGCGGGGAGCACAGACCATTGCATAACGCATAACGCATATGCATAAGAAATTTGATTGGTCCGTTAGCATGTGCATAAGGAATTCGACCAATCGAATTTCTTATGCATATGTATTATGCATTATGCAAAAGTCTGTGCTCCCCGCCTCAGCCTTTCGGACAAGATGCGCGGTCTTTAGGTTTGTTCGCGTCGCTTGCTCCAACATGTTCCTACACGCTCCAATACGCTCCAAACTATAGTATTACGTTACGTATACTATAGATTGGAGCGTATTGGAGTGAGTAGGAACATATTGGGGTATTGCAACACGAACAAACCCTTTATTTCTTTATCCCCATCATTCTACAAAATAGAATGGTGGGGATAAAAGTTTCGAATGAATGACTCGACGGACCGTTAAGGCGCCTGCAGACCAGAGCGGTGAAGCGGCGAGCGGTATCCAATGAGCGTACAGCTTTTTAGAAAAAGCTGTACGCTCATTGGATACCGCTCCGCCGCTCGCCGCTTCACCGCTCTGGTCTGCAGGCGCCTTTAGAGTTCATTAGTTAGTTTGGTTCGCGATAATCGGTAGAGTAGTGATAAAGTAAATAGAGCAAATAAATTCCTTGAAGAGATAATTGAAAAATTTAATACGTGGCGACTAACATTGAAACAATTTATACCTTTTATTCACGTAATCAACATGATTATCACTAAAATAAAGTGATAATCATGTTGATTACGTGAATAAAAGGTATAAATTGTTTCAATGTTAGTCGCCACGTATTAAATTTTTCAATTATCTCTTCAAGGAATTTATTTGCTCTATTTACTTTATCACTACTCAAAATATCTGATAGAAAATCAAGTATTGAAGTAAAAATGTGAATATGCTAATTTTCCTGAATAAAAATCACAGTGACTCTTATTCTAATATATAACAAAATACAATTAATTTATAAATTATAAATTAATATAAATTGTATAAATTTGTTAAAATTATATCAATTTTTTATATAATATGAAAAATAAAGGTTATATTTTTAAGATAAATTTTTAAGAGAAAACGAACAGATTTATTGACATTGATAAAATGGAATGTGATTGTTGCTTTTTTAAATTTGTAGTCATATTGAAAAATCAATTATTTTGCATTCTTTTCCTATCAAATTAAACATTTTTTAAAAGTAAGACAAACTGCAGATAAAATCTTTTAATAATTAACTATAATAAGAAAAAAAAACGAAAATTTAATGATACCATCGTGGTTCAGGATTGTTGCATCGGATTTACTCAAAGCTGTATCTCAATATGCCACCTAAATTAGAATTAATTGCTGCAGCATGCGAAAATATGGGCATTGGAGTAAATGGAAATTTACCTTGGCGCTTGAAGTAAGATTGTTAATAAATTTTATGGGATTGAGCTGAAGGGAATATTTAAACGAAGTTATTCGTACATAGGACGGAAATGGCGTTCTTCACACGTATGACGACTGACACAAAGGACAAAAATAAAAGGAACATCGTACTTATGGGCCGGCGTACGTGGGAATGCATCCCTGAAAAGTATCGTCCTCTGAAAGGCCGCATAAACATGGTGTTGACTTTGCAATCATTGTAATTATAGATGAAGTAAAAGATATGGAAAAAATTTAATTTTCCAGAAAATAATAGATCATATATGATTTTTAGGGATTACAAAAACGAAGCGATAGTATGTAAGAGTATACCACACGCTCTTGAGGTGATTTCAGGAATGCAGAATCAAGTAGAAAGGATATGGGTAATAGGAGGAAGTAGCGTGTACAAGGTATTTTATATGAGAAATTAACATAATATAAATACTAGAGATATGTAAACTCGGATGAGATTCAGTTTGATTCGAATCTGAATCATTCCAAAATTTAGAATCTAGATCAAATACGAATATCATATATATCATATATATATTAATCTTATAAAATCATATTTCATATTTGAAAAAGCACGGTTACGTTAATAAATACATTCAGTGGATGCATTCAGCACTACAACTGCTTATTGAGTGTAAAAAAATAGTAAACACGTGAGCATTGACACAGGTCTGTAAGATCTGATCTTTTGAGAAGTAATAGTATATCCTATGCAATCTTAAATCGAATTTATATTGAACAATATCTATTTTCCACATAAAAATATTCTCTTATTATCTGTAAAGTTCAATAATAATCATTGTTAATTAAAATATATTTCAACTAACTATATTTCAACAATTCGATTCGCTTTGAATAAAATTTTGCCAATTCGGATTCAAAAAAAGAAAAAAAAATTCGATTCGATTCAATATCAGAAATCCTTGATTGGTAAATCTTTAATATATATAATACATTTTGAAAAAATAAGTCTGTCTCTTTTAGATGCACAATACTAAATTTTCTACAATTAACGTGAAACAAGTACTCATGACTCAAGAACAAAAGAAAGAGAAATAAGGATACAGACTTTAGAAAATACAGATTAGTGCGACTAAAAGAACACAGACCTAATGCTGTAATAAGGTGTAAATATTAATAATATATTAATTCAAATTTGACATAACAATTGTTATATAATTTCATATTAGAGCGCCATGGAATCTCCGCACTTTGGACGACTATATTTGACGCGTATAAAGAAAAGATTTGAGTGCGATACGTTCTTTCCTCCTATCCCGAATGACTGCGTGTTAACCGAGTAAATATTAACATTTCTTTGTTAGGTTTGATGTTTTACATTCATCGTCACCTTTTAATAGCTATTAATAATTCTAGGGATCCAGCGGTACCACAAGGTACACAGGAAGAAAATGGAATTAAATTTCTATATGAAGTGTATGAAAGAAGATAAATAACAGAGCTGCTTCTCCAATCATTCACACTAAAATGTAAATAAATGAGACCATTTTTATAAACATATCTTTTGCATCTGTAAAAATGAGACTGCAAGAAATATTATGATATTATCAAACCTAAAAGTACAAAGTGTTTTCAAAATAAAAATAATAAAATAACAAAAATAAAAATGATAATGCTAAAATTGTCTTGCACTTGTAACATCATAATATTTGTTATGACTTTCTTTAATATAATAAATATAATAAATACACATATTATTGATAATAATATATATTTTAGTGTGAAATATCCTTCAATCACATATTTTCATTTTTATCAATATTTTATTAATAGAAAGTAAAGACTTTATAATGGGAAATTATGTTTATATATGTTTATATATTCAAACATATAAATATGTTAGCCAGGTGGCCACTGTAACTGCCGACCACCAAGAATATGCAGATGCAGATGATATACAGACTGTGCACCATGTTTTCCATCATTGATAACTAAGCGAAATCCATTCGTCAAACCTTTTTGCTTAGCAACTTTATGAGCAACATTCATCAGATGACCGAGTAAAGGTTCGTCTTCATCTTGAGCTTTTGAGAGTTGTGAAATCGATTTTCGTGGAATCACCAGAAAGTGCACGGGCGCTTGAGGATTTACATCATCAAATACAACGCACTGTAAAACATAAGATATATTCAATAAGTTTATTTATCAACCTTTCACTGAGTAAAAAAATTAAATGTAATTTTATTTGTTAGTTTATTTTTAGATAGCTAATTATGTATAGTTAACTAATTATTTAGTTTATTGAAAAATATCTTACTTAACCAAAATTTGTCATTCATTAAGCAATAACCAAGATATAAAAAAATAAATTTATATGTAATATATGTGTTAATATTTCTCAATGTAATTTTTCTGATATAACAATTGTCAATCTCTTTACTATAATAACTCGATAGACTCAAAAAAGATTATATAACAATTATAGATAGCATATAACAGCGAATGACAAATCATTTTAGATAATTGGACAGAACTTTTGCTGCATACATATAATTGCTGCATAATTATAAATGCAATATTTTATGAATAGACAATTTGCATATAACATAAATTAACTTTAATGATTAAGAACATATTTGTATCATTTATTTTAGTCATTTTTTCTGTATTAACCTCCATCAGTCACAATATCCAATAGATATACATTCAAAATACATTTATTTTTAGCCATTACTACTCCAATTTTTTTTTATCCATTTCAATACTTATCGACTTATTCTTCATTTTTTGTGCTTTAGTGTCTGACCTAGCCTAGCCAAGCTAAGGAAAGGAAAATTGTTTCAAGAAGCAAAGAAAATTAATAGGAAAATTAGCACATCTGTGAGATATTTTGCGATTATTCACAGATGAAAAATTAAGTCTAAGCAATATCGTGTGCAAAATAATGTCACAAAATATTTTTGGTAAGGTACTAGTTTATGATGCTCCGAATGACGCCAGTATATATAAGTCAAACATGTTAAGTAATTTGATAAAAACGCAATCTTTGTGTGTGTTATGCCATAACTTACTTGGCTGTCTTCGTAAATGAAGTTGCAAGGAATTTCTTTACGTATGATTTTTCCAAATATCGTGTCACTTTCCGGTGCAGCATCCTGCGCCTTTTCCACCTCGGTCGCCATTTTCCTGTAACTGACGGAGCAGACCGACAGATTGCCACCAACTGTCAGGTGCTGTTTGTATGCATTTGCGATGACGTTCAATAATAACCTCATGTTAACTTCGAAAATCGTCGTTACGACTGATAGCCAGTGTATCGTTAGCCTCACGTGCGCGTTTCGATGCCTTATTTAACTTCTGGGTTCCATTTTATTACGGTCCGAAGATCACTACAGTCGCGTCACGAACGAGATCTCGAAGCGCGAGTTTCAAATCAGGAGATCCTCCTGGAAGTCCAGAAAATGATTAAACGGACACTTTTCTTTTTCAATAGATTTCCATATTTCTTTGCGATTGTAAAAGTAGGAAAGTTTATAGATGGATATATCACAGGGAGATTGCTTACAGACTTGCATGTAAAACTATAAAAGTTTTATTTCATAAGACAGTCTTCTCTTAATAATGCGCTTATTCATTTTTTTGACATATTTAATACAATAATAAACCCTAATGATATAATATAAATATTGTTAATTATTGCTTTATACACGTATCGTCGATATTGTACATTAGTCAAAATACATTACTAATGATTGCAATGGCTTGTACATATGAAGTATAATGGCAGTGTGCTTTCTGGTTTTCTCCGGAAGATTCTTAAATCATTCCTGTGTCCTTAATGGGTCACAAAGGCCCCAGTCTTAGAAAAATAATTCTACTTATAAAAAATATACATAGTGTATCTTTAGATTTACACTAATTTCGCATTGAACCAAAACGATAATATATGTGTGTCTTTTGTATCTCTAATAGGATTTGTCGTAACTATGCGTAGCTTATATAACTAATGTAAATGTCGTGCATACAATTAAACTATTAACTGCTAAGTAATAACTGCTGTGAAATAAAAAAAAGTTACTGAGAGGTATAATTTATAATATTATAAAATACGATTGACTGAAACGTTAAGATTTGTATTATGTAAATAAATAACATATCAAAAATAATAATAATAATCGTTTCATCTTCACATTGTACATAAAGGTATACCTAGGATAAATTAACTTAAATATTAGCTTATTCCGAAAACTTATATTTACTGTTAATAACTTAATTACGCAAGGCCAGTTGTGTAAAAGTAAGAAATATGTATAATGACTACTATTTAATATGATATAACAAATTAAAATGCTAATTGAATTTATAGTATTATAGCATTTATATATATGCACGAGTGATTGTTAATACTTCGATTAGATATTAATAATTAATGTATTACTAGCACTAATACTAGTAAACATTAATGTATTACTAGTAGTACATGTGTATTATAATATTTCATACTGTTGTACACTTAAATGTCATATATACTTATCTTCCTGAATATAATTATGTCAGTCTGGGTTTGCTACTTAATCTAGCAATAAGTCTAAATAAATAAAAACTTATGGAACAATCATTGTACGTCCTCTTCGGAAAAGTATCGGTGTCTTACGGCTTGAGCTGCAGTTATACGACTATGAGGATCAAACATGAGCATATTCCTTATTAAGTCTAATCCATGTTCATTGAGATCTGGTATTATTGCACCGAGAGGTCTGGGTTGTCTGTGTGGGAAAGCTGTCCAACTCAGAGATACATTTTTCGGCCATGCTTGCTGTGATGGAGTACCTAAAACTCTAAAACAGAAGGATACAAAATGTATAGCGTAGAAAAATATCAGAAAATGTAAATTTTACTCTGGAAAAAAAAACAGAAATTATAACTCACTGAAAAATCCTGTCCAGTTGATCACCTTCACTAGTACCTGGGAATAACGGTTCCAGCTTACAAAGTTCTGCCAGTATGCATCCGACAGACCAAACATCTACAGGAGTAGCATAAGAACATCCTAGAAGTACTTCAGGTGCTCGATACCATTGCGTTACAACCTAGATGTATAAAATATCATGAAATTTTATCAATAGCAAAATTAAATGATATATCAAACTTATTTTCTTTGAATTACAGAATTGCAACAAAGTAAAATATAAAATAGGTTGTTTAATATATTATTATTTATAAATTTAATATTTAAAATTAAAAACTTCATAAAAATACATGTATATAAATCAATAATATTTTTCGATTAATATTAAATTATTTTAATTTCGTTAAAAAGATTATAGTAAACAAGTTCGATTTTAATTTTAAATAACGTGATTTTTTTCATGTAATAAATCAAAATATAATCTAAATTTGTCAAAATATATATTGTAATGAGACAAGAAACGAATAATTTGTAACATGTTGTAATATGTAATATCTGTCCACATACCACGGAAGTTAATCTCATCTCAAAGTCGTAGGTTTTAGCCAGACCGAAATCTGCGATCTTGATTCTTCCTTCCCGCGTTACCAAAAGGTTCTGTGGCTTCAAGTCCCTATGTATTATTCTATGGCTATGTAGGAACTCTACCCCATAAAGTATTTCTTTCGACATTTGCCTCACGAGATGCGGTGGGATGCTTGATCGTGGCGAGCTATTCCGATGATGAGCTATATACGAAGCGAGATCTCTTTCCACGTGTTCGAATACCAACCATAGGGTGAGCCCACGGTCCCGTCTTTCGGATCGTGTACCGTCACCCGACGGTAAATCAAGATAATCTCCTTGACAAACATCCAATAATCTGACCTGGATAAGAGAGTCGATAAATATGTATCTACAGTATATTAAGAACATAATTAATAAATAAAAATATTTTATTTTTTATAGAAAATGATATTGAAAGAATATTGAAAGTTTCGCGATATACAGGGTGTATCGTAAGATAGGGTCAACCGACCAGGAGGTGAAAGAGGAGCATGAGTAGAATATAACTAAAATAAATAAAATAAAATAATGTAAATAAAAATTTTTCGTATTCGCTATGGTTTAGAAAATACAGCGCTTTATAGGGGTGTATAAAAAGTGTTGAAACTTTAATATTTCAAAAAATATGCATTTTCGAAAAAAATGTTTTATACAAAAGTTGTAGAGTTCCAAGTAACACATTACATAGCAATATCAGTATGATCTTAAACAGCGTTATCAAGATCATATGAAAATCACCTTGAAATTTTTTAAATGGATATCCCCACTTTTTTAACCTGCAGTACACATACGACAGTGCAGATTGTGTGACAATCTATATAACAAGTCCTAGTCAATCTGTAAGAAGTCCTAATGCGCGCTGAATTATGCTTGCGCAATAGAGGAGCACATTATTGAACACCTTCAATAACATTTTTTTCGAAAATGCGTTTTTTCGAAATATTAAGGGATTTCAACACTTTTTATACACTCCTATAAAGCGCACTTTATTTTCTAAACCATAGTAAATACGAAAAAATTTTATTTATATTATATATTCTACTCATGTTCCTCTTTAGTGTACATGGTACGCAGTTATTTTATTAACAGAGATTACATTGCGATGAAAAGCTACTTACAATATGTGGATGCTCGTATCGTTCGAGTGTCTTCAAGGCAGCAATCTCTCTTAGCGTGGACATAGGCAGACCATCTTCCGTCAAAGGTACCCTGACTTTTTTAAGTGCTACGATTTGACCGCTAGTCTTATCTTTAGCTTTGTACACTGTCCCGTAAGCGCCATTCCCGATAAGTGACAGATCCTCGTATGACGAAGCATGTTCACGCATCAAGATATTTTGTACTGTCGTTCCCTCTGGACTTTTTCCGGAAGGACCAGAGAGCTCGAGTTGATCGCTGTACTTCATCTCAATGGATTTCAGTGTGCCAAGCTGTTCTTCCCTCGAGGTACTCGGGGTTGCTTCCGTTGAGATCGGTGCAGTGTCGCTCTTACGTTCGGAGAGACCCGGAGGTATTTCACTGATTAATACCGATTGCTTTGACGTTCCTGCCTGTTCCGTAACATCTGAGAGTCGTTTAGCCTCTTCCTGTACGACCTCTGCCTGTAAGGATATCTCACTCGTAGTCGGCGTCTCGGTACTTTCCACTTCCGTTAAGTGCTCCTCTCCAGATGATTCGGATGAGGTTTCGGATTTTTTGAGTTTCTTTGGGGCAGTTGGTGTCGATAAATCTGGTTCGAGCTCTGTGCTCGAACGTCGTGTCCTACCAGCCATCACAACATCTCGACTTCTACCTGAAACAAATTTTCTTCTTATTGTCGACAAAAATAATAAAATTAAAAAGGAAACATAGCAATATCTTGAAAAAAAGAGAAAAGGCAGTATTTTCAAAACATCTTCAAAGAATTTTCAGGTAATTTTCCATAAAGTTTTTAAGAATCAATACAATAGTGCATTAAAATGACAAAAGTACAACGATATTTGCGGACAAATTCTTTCTTATCTCTCAAAACTATATTTATAAAACTAAAAGTAATGTAAATAAATAATAAGATAAATAATAATAAGATAAAAATACTTTCTTTTTCTAATTATTCTAATTTAATATACCTATAAGTATATTACGTAACTCATTCTTTAAAGGTAATGATTCAGGCAAAAATTGAGACATACAATTCAACAGAAAAAAGTTCAACAGTTTGTTATATAGATGCAGGAAATAAACATAGATATAAAGTTTCTATGACACAAGAACTGTATTGTCTTTAATCAATACAGTACAATAAATTTTAATCTCCATGCTAGGTATGATTTTTTTTACAAAGACATTATCTTATTACTTTAGTATAATACTATATTATACTATACTATTATTTTAGTATAATAATTATAGAAGTTCTATAATTTTAGTGTAATAAATTAAAAAATTTAGTATAATTTAGTATAAAAGTTTAATATTTATTTTTCAATGCAAGAAAACATAATGATAAACGGCAATCATGTAGAACAAACTAAAGCTCTAATGTTAAATCCTAATCTTACGATGAGTCTTATTTCCATTCGTTGATTCACTGGTGTATGAAATCGATACGAAATCTATGTCGAGATGCACGAAAAAATGCATGGAAACCGTGTGCATGCGTGTTTGTACAGTTATGCTTGCGACACCCGGGATCGCGTCGCGAAGCAAATACACGGGCCGGCTTGCTTCTCTCTTTCGCTTACGCGTTTTATTAAAATTTCGAGACGGTACCACAAGCGGGCCGTCTGCTACGCGACATCTGCACCGACACCTGCGCTCATATAATAGGCCACTATACCGGCCTCATCGTTGGGTTTCCAGAACATTTTGTGAATCCAAAGGAAGTCCTAAACTCTACGGGGTCCTCGCCCTTTGTCTTCTTCTCTCGGGTCCAGTGACAATAATTGGTTGCACGAAAAATATATCAGTCAAACTACAGTATTGTGATCTTAATAGACAAAAATCTATTAAAAAAAAGAAATATATCAATTGTGTCTCACCGGATCATTTTCTTTAGGAGCCTTTAAAATCTTCCTCCTTGAATACTTTTCTACCTTTTTTGTGATACGTTAGAGAGTTTGAACAGTTAGAGAGTAGGTAAAAACCCAGCAAGAGTTGCTTTTCATCATGACGTTTATTTCCAACCTGATGGCTATCTTTCAAAATTCATCTCGGTTGCAAACTATATAAACTATTAATTATAAATGATACGTGTCATACTTGATACGTCAATTTGATTTCCACGGAAAATTGTGATGAACGGGTTGAACGAGAAAGGAAGTTGAAGATATTCGCCGCGCGAAGAGATACGATAGGGGAGATATCTGTGTGACATAATTCAAATGGTTTAAATAGCCGGATGTCGAAAAAAGACACCCGCTTTCGTCTAGAGGAAATAATAAACTATACTAACTTATCACTTCGTAATTTCTTAGTGGAACGTGACTTGCTAGTTGTGAGGAAAATCGATCGGATGAAGATAATACAATGTCACTGATTTGTAATAACATCATAAAACACATTTTTTTTTGTTACGAGAAAATCCTAAACCTTTATGTTTAGTCGAATAATGACCGTATTAATAAAATATTTTCACTGTTCTACGTTAACAGACATAACATCAAATAATCTATATTGGTAGTTTTGGAGAAGAATGCTTCGCAAACGGATGTACTCTCGTGACTTTGATTAAATTCTTCTATCAACTTCCTCTTACGATAAGAAATTCTAAAGCCGAGCGGAAGGAAGGAAAGAGTGAAACGAATGAACAAAGGAAAGAAGCTGACTTCTATATCGCGAGAATTTTTTTCGTAATATGTGGCATCGAACAAGAAAAGGGAAAGAAACTGGAAACTACTCCTTGGTACATAAATTTCAAGGGGCCGTTGTGGAAAAATTCTAGACGGGATCTATTGCAAAGTGAAAGAAGCGAAAAGAAAAAATGGAAAATATATGGGCAATTCATGAACTGGAGAAAAACGAGACGTGTCTCCGTTCTGGAGGCGACCAATAACTTTGTATGTACAGAGCACGTTTTCATGCATTATCTCGAGACCACCTTCCTGAAAGAGGCAGATGTTCTCGACGGTTTCGTTGGACACCAAAAAGAAGAAACAATAAAGTCGATGGAGCATAGTCTAGCGATACTCTTTTTTTAAACATGATTCAAGAAAATGCAGGCGTGTACTTGGTCCGTCTTTATAATTGCTTTTCATTCGTATTTATTTTTATTAGCGAGCACAACAATTTATTTTCGCTAGTAATATAATATGAAACTTGGGAAACTAAAAGAGATACTAATATGATACCATCACCGTATTAGTTTTTTATTAATGCAAATAGATAATTTGGATAATAATCGTACAAAGAATATCCTCTTTTTCTTGCAGTCTCTAAAATCACAAAAAGAACACGTTTGTTGATATTTTATGTTTTATCACTACAAAGAGCTTTCAACTCTATCTTACAACATAAAGCTCTGTATTTGTCACCGCAACATTTTTCACATGACTTTTTATAAATTCATCGATCGTATGATTCTTCAAAAATCACCATTTACGCTGTAAAATATTGCGTACCAGAGCGAAAGTTTACCGCAAGCAGTATTCTTTTAAGTACGTTTCCAGCGTTTGAGCGGAACATATACACAATAGACATCTATCCTCCTTTCCGAGAGGTCTGTTTTATTGTCTTCAGAATCTTTTCTATTCTCGTGCCATTGCGAGGTACACGAGAGGATACAATATTCTTCCACATTGTTACATCCAGGGTCACATAAAAGGAACGAGAACAACCCAAGAAAGTTGATGTAGTAGATAAGCGGTCGGAACGTTCCGCGGGAAAACTGATAACTCGAAGAGTACTCGTGCTAGATAAACAGCCGTACACGAAAGAGGATATTCAAATACCTCTTTTTAGAGGGTACAGAAAGAGATTTTGACTGAATCTTGACTTAACCGTCTTCACTAAACTGAGTGTACGTGTTGACGTATCGACATAATGTCGAGATGTAAATGCTCGGCTTAGAAAAACATGACTTCCGCTGGCAAATTAGATAACGTGAGAACTCTCGAACGTCAGAATGTCAAGTTACTCAATCTCCTTATCGTATTGCTCGGTAATACGTACGATGGATATACTCAGCGAAATTTCTATATAACATATAAATAGATCCAAAATTAAAAAAAAAAAAAAGGATGAAGCAGACAATCTTTCTTTATGTATGACGGCATTACATGTCAGCTTATTTTAAATGACACGAACTGTCTCTCTAAAACTGTGTGTGTAAAACATTAAAAAGCAAGAAATAATATACATGTACAATGAAAAAAGAAGAAACGAAGCCATTGAAAAATTGCACTTATTAGAAAAATTTTTTCACTTAAATTTCCTTAATCTATTGTCTCAATTTTTTGCACATTTCCAGAAAAAAGAAAAGAGAGTACACCGTTAACCCCGACACTACAACCATATGTCTCTCAGAGATTTGCGTAGTTTCTTCTATTTCTCCTTTTTTTTCCCTAATAAAAATTACAAAAAAACTACGCATTAAAATTATGATAAAAGTAAACAAAAAAAGAATAATTATAAAAGAATCATAATTACATCTTACAGTAAAAAATAATTTTTAAATTTGAATTTTTTTACATACATCTGTTAGACGTAATGTTTCTCAAATTATTAAAAATGAGAGTGGCATGCGTTAATGACGTCCTGAACAAATTATTATTACGTCACATTACTATTAGGAAGATATTGTTTCGGAGTGGTTTGGTGTTCAACTCATTAAGTCTCTTTCGATGACAAGACCGTTGACATTTTAAGTTGCTTCTCCGTAAAATCGGTTCTGCACTAATCGTATTGTGCGTCGTAGAAATTCAGTCAAATTCAAATTTCTATGATCCTGCGACACTTGTAATTTATAACAAATATAATAGCCAATCAGTGTTGAGGTAGAGTCAAAATGCTTTAAAAACGGGTTCGTGGGCTTAATCGTAGTCAGCAATTGCAAGTAGTTATGATTCTACGATGCTATGACCAAAGTAAAATTAGTTTTAAGTTACACGTGTTACGATTGTTTACGCACTATGTAGCGTGTAACGTTAGTAGCATAGTGTGTGTGCGTAACTTAAATATCGCCGCAATTGTTATATTAGTTAAAACCATATTGTTTGCAAAGTCAAGTATCATACATGTAACACACTGTGCGTCATTAATTAATCATGACCGGTAGATGTGAGAGTACTAAGTTCGAAACCTCTCTTAAATCTCGATAAAAATACTGTGTCGATTCACTTTGTTATAAAAATCTTAAATCTTATGTTATCTTGAATAGAATGAAGCGATTTTCGATCGAGTTTCTATTAATTTTAGGATGTACAAAAGAGGTCAATCACTTTAAATGGAAGATTATCTTATCTCAATCCCGGGCATCCGCGCTACAACTTCGTAATGAGAATGAAGATAAAAAAGAATACACAAGATTACTTTTTTATTATCATTACTTTTTATATCAAAGCGTTATTTCAAATAAAACAAATTTTGATTATAGCTGGTACGATTTAATTGAATCTAGTAATCAGAAAAATAAAATAAGTGTTCAAATAAATTCATGAACTTTGACCTACAAAATTATGCTTTCTTGTGTCAAAAATATTGCTGTGCTTTTATAAATGAAAATGTTTATCATTGGAAAGCGATAAATAAGTGTATTTTCTTCCCGATGAAGAATTGACAAACAATAATTGTGTATCAACTTCTAGTATCAACTTATCAATTAAATGAAAAAAAAAAAAAAAAAAAAAAAAAAAAAAACAAGTATCGCAGAAAAAGGAATGGATACTACAAGTTGATATGAATATAAATACAATTATTTGTCAATTTTTTAACATGGTGAACATTTTTATTTTAAAAAGAATAGCAATATTTTTGATAAACACATAAAAATGTATAATTCTGTAGATCAAACTTTACGAATTCAGTTGAATACTTATTTTATTTTTTGTGACTTTGTTAAAAAGCAAATAAAATGTTATTTGAATTTAAATAATTAACATTTGATAAAACAATCGATAAAGAATGCAGTTCTTCTCTATGCAGTGACGGCCCGATTAGGAACTCGAATTATTTACTGATAGGTAAATTACGCGTTGGCCTTATTCAATTGAAAATCAAGAGACACGGTAGTGTCTTGTGCTAAGTCCGCGCAAGCAACAAGACGCTCTCGTGTCTCTTTACGCGAGTCGGACAATTGAGAGCACTCAATATTTCCAGTTTTCATATATCTGCTCAACAGATTGAGTTCTAAGTAGTCTTAATCGATAGAGCTGGGTCGAATTATATAATAAAAGTGTTTTTATTTTTGGGCTACATGCTCTATAAATCGAGCTATTACAACGCAAAGTCAAAATGTGAAAAATTTTCATTAAGAAACATCTCCCTTGTCGCTGTCAGTTGTATGGTTGAGGCATTCGACATAAGATCGCGCTAGTGATGCTCCGCTGCTCGTATTGGCGTTCAGAAACTTCACCAGGGCACACTCGAGTGTCGTTTTGTCTTTCTTTGTTTAACTTTGTTATTAAACAAAGATAGAACGACACTCAAGTTCACTCAGGTGAAGTTTTCGAACGCGCCCATAGTTTATAACCTGGTTTGACAGGTATAGGTTACGTTTGTGTATCAATCAATGTGTATTATGAGAAATAAGAGGAAAAAAAAATAATTTCGCAAGTTCATCAATATGCGGCTCCTGTACAGATTAATAGTTTAATCAGGTAAATCAGAGATATTATTATTGTATGTACAAATACAAAAAAGTATTTGTGTACGTAAAGTAAATTGTGTACAAAAAAGAGTGATATCTCTTAAAAAATTACCTTTTTAAAAAAAGGTAAAAAAAAGGTGCTAAGTCCGCGTCAAAAAGTATCTTTGCAAAATAGTATAGTATTATTAACTCTAAAAAAACTATTAAAAAACCTATTTCCAAAATAGTGTAATTTTAATCTACACAAGTTATTTTAATCTAAACAAAATGGTTTATTTTAAACCATAAAAAAACTATAAGTTATTTTAATTATACATTCTACAAAAATAATGATATCAACAAATTGTGCTAAGTAAAAATAAAAATTTATAAAAATATTTTAATAAAAAATGTTACAAAATACTATAAAAAATAGTTGTTTTAATTTTTTTTTTATATCCTACTAAAATACTGATATCGAGAAATTATGCTATTTGAAAATAAAAGATTGGCGCTGCTTTTTAAAATAGCATATTTTGTAGCAGCGCTAAGTCTTTTAATTAAATTTTTTATTTTTATATTAATTTTTAATTTTTATATACATTTTTATATTTTTCCATTAATTTTTAATTTTTAATTTTTTGTAAATAATTTTTAATTTTATATTTTTACATTATTTGTTTTTCTTTTTTAAATTAAACTTTCGAACTATTTTTATTTAATATAATTTTTCTTTTAATACATATACTAGAAATTTTAAAAATATATATTTTATTTCAAAAAGTTTTATTAAGTTGGGGCAACGTTGTAATACCATAATTTTTTTTAAAATTAAAACAATTATGTATAACTTTTTGTAAAAATATTAAATTTTTATTTTCAAATAGCATAATTTCTCGATATCAGTATTTTAGTAGGATATAATAAAAAAATTAAAACTATTTTTTATATTATTTTGTAACATTTTTTATTAAAATATTTTTTTAAATTTTTATTTTTACTTAGCACAATTTGTTGATATCATTATTTTTGTAGAATGTATAATTAAATAAATTATAGTTTTTTTATGGTTTAAAATAAACCATTTTGTTTAGATTAAAATAACTTATATGTGTAGATTAAAATCACACTCTTTTGGAAATAGGTTTTTAAATAGTTTTTTAGAGTTAATAATACTATACTATTTTGCAAAAATATTTTTTGATGCGGACTTAGCATCTTTTTTTACCTTTTGTTGAAAATACACAAATATTTAACAATGATTTCTGGACTTTCGTTTACTACATTAGACTCGAGTAAATAGGGCTTCTAGGTTATCTGCGGGATTGACATTACTACTGTATTCAAGTCTTTCACACAACAAACACCTGTTCAACGCTCTCATTCACTTCTATTTCTAGAATGACAAGTCAAACGTAAGCATATTAAAAGAATATATTCAGTATCGTATATCGCTTCGATGGTATCATAAGAAATTAAATCTCTATTTTCAAAAAATATTTTTATAATTATATTTATAAAATATTATATAAAAAAATAGAAATATATATTTACGGAAAACAATTTTCATTAGATTGTTCAACAATTTTGTTAAAAATTAATTTCTCCTGTATAAATGATAATATAAGAAAAATTATAGTTTGAGTGTAAAATATTCATAAACATTTAAATGTGTGTGTAATATATTTATTATTATCATTATTTTAATTGTGTAATATTAAAAATTAAAAGTTTAAAGTTATAAATTTCAAGAAAATAACGTAAATTTTTTGTTAAAATATTCATAAACATTTTAATGTGTGTCTGTAATATATTTATTATTATTATTATTATTATTATCATCATTATCATTGTTATTATTATTAATTGTGTGTGCGTAGGGTGTGCGCGTGCGCACGCACGCGCAAAAAAAATAATAAATATATTACATAGGAAAATATACAATATATTTGTTATACGTGTGTGTATGGGTGTTTTTCGTATACATGTATTATAACAAACGTATACATATATTATAACACGCACGCACGCACGCACGCGCGCGCGCAATTAAAATAATAATAATAAATTACACAGACAGACACATTTAAATGTTTATGTATATTTTACACAAAATTTAACTCCGTTATTTTCTTGAAATTTAACTTTAAACTTTAAAATTTTTAATTTTAAATTCATATTACTTAAAATAACTAAAGTTTATTTTTATTTCAAATTGTTCATTAAGATATTAAATAAAGGAAATTTATACATGATAATTATTTCGTTGTAATTATTAACCGAGGTTTGTAAGTTTCATATAAATATATAGGTTATCTACAAATGTGCAAGTTTAGTGACGCTTTATCGTGGGAGAATCATCATATTTCTTTGAAAATACAGAACTGCAAGCGTTGCACTTATGTGTCAGAACTGCAGATTTGAATAAATATGAATGCGATATATGTTGCGGTTTTCTCAGAATACTTGTGTGTGTTGTTCAGCATAAATTATTCATTTAAGAATAAACTAATTAATAAATAAAAAATTACCCTCTATACTAAATGCGTTTCGTTGTTCAAGTTGTACATTCAACATGCACATGTTAATGAACGCCAAGATGTGAAGAAAATAAAATGTGAATTATTTCGATGTTTCAACATCCGCGTTTATTCATTCTCAAATAGTTTATCGCTTTTTCGTTGAGTACTATATCAATTTCTAAAATACAATTTCTTTTAAGTTGTTTCTCAAAATATAAAAGTGTACAAAATTTTTCGAAATTTTTATCTACGCGATAAATGTTAACGATGTCACGTGGTTTCTCTATGTACACCGTTCGTAAACAAGAGGGACGCACAATTGTGACAGGAGTGGGGGCAACCAACCCCGTCGCCAAGCTGTCGCTTCTTGTCTTATCTTCACACACGTTGAAGCATTCCACACACTCATCTTGTGTTTCATGATATCCGTAATCCCATTGATGTGCATTTCTCACGATGAATATTACGAAACACGGAGATAAATGAAGACCATGTCTTGTGTTAGGAGAGAGAGAGAGAGAGAAAGAGAGAGAGAGAGATAGAGACAGGAAATATTCTTTAAATCTGGACATTCTCCTGCAAAGATTCGTCGCATTTTTGAAAATTGTATTTTCAAAATGCTATGCAACAAAACAAGATAATATGAAAATGCTGTGATAAAATGAGGTCCGACGGTATGTAAGTATGACGAGAATACATCACGGTTGTTTATACTCTGAGAAATGCAAAAGAAAATCTGCACCGCAAATAAGTCATCGTAGTATAGATATCGGAGCTGTTATATCTTTATTATATCTTTGAAGCTACAACACACAATTCGAGAAATAACTTTGATACATAAATATTTGTAATTTATAAAAAAAAAAAATATTCCGGTATTTTCGATTTTTCTTCACTTGCGCAGAAAATTGCCGAATTACCTATGCGTTGAAGTCGTCATTACTCAACGTAACTTCGCGTTCAAATCATTCATCGGATGAAAAGAAAATCAGATTCTACGAACGATTCGGTTGTCTTTGAACGAAATCAGCAAGATAGCTCATTTAAATTGTTCCACTGACTCTTTTATGCGCGATTTTTCATCAGAACCCCGCGGAGAACCGATTGGCGGATTCATTCGCCACGAACCGTCCCGTCCAATCGTTACACAGATTCCAGCAGCAGCGGCTTCACACGCGAGACACACGGTGGATCCCCCGCGTTAGCCGCCAACGCAAAAAGAAAAAACTACTGAAACCGGCTGCTCATATTTTATCGCGAGTTCTTCTTTCGAGGGGAAGCTTCATCTATCTTTCTTGCTCTATCTCTCTTTCTCTTAGGAAAGCGGAGCACCTTCCATTCCAGCGGCAACAACCCCAAATCCCACATTCCGCACTTACCTACCTACCTATCGACGCTGAGGTGCTGACCTCCTGCGAGAAGAGCTAAACAGTGGAAACCGCGCTGCTACGTATACTCCGTGGAAGAAGAAGAAGAAGAAGAGAAAGAAGAGATGAAGAAGAAATAACGACGAAGAAGAAAAGAAGAAGAAAAAGAACAGTGATGATGATGATAGAACACACGCGGGAGATAGGTACGGCAAGAGACGACGGACGGATGGACGGACGGACGGACGCCGCCGCGCACGAGACACACAACACACAACACAAGCGAAACTGTATGCACGGCCCCAGTGCGCGCCGGAAACGGTATTAACGAATGCCCCGACGTACGCACTCGCTCGTAAGCACTCGCGCGAGACACACAACGGGGTTATGAGCTGCACACAGGAGGCGACGACACGTCACGCACACACCAGCCCGTTCGCCACTCACAACCGCGGTCGCCGCGCGGCCAACGAATCATCAGGCTGTATCCGACGTCGAGGCGGCACGAGACCCGGCACAGACCGAGCTGTGGGTCAGGCTGTAGAACAAGCGAGGCTCGTCACGCCGGCTTTAACGGATCCGATCAGTTGACGGCGGGCCCTCGAGCGGGTTGGCCGGTTTCTCTGAAGGAATTGTTCGTGGTTACCTTCTATGCGATGCCGCGGCCTCTTTCCTCCGCAGCTGCCGTTCTATTTTCCAGCTTGAACCACGATCGGATTACCGGAGAGTAAACGCACTCCGAAAAGGGGGTAGGAGAGAAAGAGAGGATACATCTCTCTCGAAGATAGATAACTTTCAAATCCATGCACTTAGAGCGGATACGGTTTAAATTGGTATCTCAATCCTAAATTTAATCACAATTGAGTTAATAAAATATTCACTAGAGCTATTCTTCATTCGCCAGCGATCGTAGTTTGGCACTTGAAATATTTGTATAATTCTAAGTTTTCGTTTATTCAAGTTTATTATTAATATGCTAGAAAGTGGAAGCTATCGATCCTACATCTCTCCTACATCACTTCTATTTATTATAAAACTGAAGAGCATATAGTTTAATATCAGGATCGGTATATTCTGAATGCTGCAGATTTCTGTACCCTTGAATTACACGAGGAATTGTGTTGACACATGATGCTATTTATAGATATACGCCTTTCGTGAGTGAATGTGGACTTCTGTAATCGATAGATAGAGATGATATTTTCAATCTTCCATGGTTAATGAATTACAGATACGAAATCTAGTCAGTAATTTATCGTTATGTGTTTGCTACGTCAGCGACATTGTAATTTTGAAAATATACACTAAAGCGTAGGAAACTAGTAAAGTATGATAATCCATGATCTACATTTCATTTGTCTAAACCAATAATGGTCAGTCCATATATATTACACACATGATATGTTGTGCACGTGCGTGTGTAATATATATTTATGCGATAAGAAATATACAAGTAACAAAATTATTCATATATATATAATTTGTATTTTAAATATAAGTAATAAAAAAGCCATTATGGTCTGCTAGGATTTATATGTAAATGTCCACGACAGAAGAAATTAATAAATTCACTGTGTTTTAGAAGAAAATATTTCTCAAAGATTATTAATATTAATAAATTTCAAATATTGTACATGTAATATTTACAATTCTCCTAATCTAACTTTTTTACTTAATGTTGTATTTTCTTTGCAGTGTTCTAAATAAATAAGAAAGAGAGAGAGAGAGAAAGGAAAAAGAGAGAAGAGAGAGAAAGAGAAAACAAACTCATAATATTGAAGAGCAAACAGAGTCGATATTCGCCTGTATGTACTTACATATTTATGGCCTGAGTAAGTGATCCCTAAAGCGGACGGCGCGTCGTTTAAATAGGCTTTACAAACGGCGGAGAACGTGTAATTTTTCATCATCTCGTGGGACCCTAGTTTGGAAGGCGCTGGCTGGGAGAAAAAGGGAAGGCCGCACCGCACTGTTTCGAAGACTCAGGGTTTCGTGAATCGTTTCGGAGGGACGCACGTCGGAGCCGATGTATACGGTGGCTCGTTCGAGTTACTGAGTGGCGGCGCATGCGGTACGCCACGGAGTTTATATGAACGGAGCAAGATTATGATTTTCCAGTGATACGTGTGTTCGTGGAAATGCATGACGTTTCAGCGTGTACTACCTGCCAATGGTAGAGGAATGTGATTCACGACACTCAATCAGCTATCCTGGAGTAATACGTCACTCAGTTGAAGTTTAGAGTTGAGGACGATCCTTGGATGATATCCAAGCACGTTGAATGCTATCAGATTCTTTTCTGGGAAACTGCAAGTTTACGATCCTGAGCGTGAAAATGAGGATTTTAAGTGTTTAGAATAGCGAATCATTTGTCAAGTATCTTTCGATTATTCTCAGTATTTATTTTCTACCACGAGAGCTCAAAAGTTATAATAATCGAAGTATACAATGTGTTTTGAAGGAAATAACAACTATCAATTATTACTAATCTAATTGTAAGAAATACGTACAATATCCCAAGATATATGTATGTAAAAATAAATTAAAGCAAACACTTGAATGTTAATAAGTTAATCGTTAATTTATTTATTGTAGCATAAAATTAGCATTTATTACTTATACATATGTGTATATATATATATATATATATATATATATATATATATATATATATAAATTAGGAAATATAATTATATCCAATTTCACTTTTGTTATTATTACCCAATTATTAATAAAGAGGAGATTAATATATTTTTTAAGCTATATAAAATGTCAATATATTATTTATGTTACAGCAATTGTGTTAATTTCTAATGTTTATTTCGTTTTTAAATAACATAAAAAATGATAATCGGTGCACATTTTGAAAATGAGTGCAACGGATGCAAAATTGGAAAGTGCAAAAATGGATAGTGATTTTGAAAATCACATTTAACAAATCTGATTTTTTTCCCCGTTATTTATGCAAATTTCATTTAGAAAATAGAGTATTTAGAAAATAGAGTACTTTCCCATCGCTAATGCCAATTGAATGAATACAGAAAATGATTATTATCGCGGATATTTATGTATGTTTATTCGATGCAGGATCATGAATATCTCGTTGTTCCGCGAATGATAGTGAAGTCCTGTCTAAAGATACACAGTAATTTAAAAGGTTTAACATGGACTTGCTAGAGATTGTATCTAATGTACCATCTTTTCCGAGTCGCGACTTACATAACGAATAATTTGTAGCTTATACTAGATGGACTCTGTATTAGTGATTGAATTCATACTATGGCGTGCTCTGTGCAACTACTGGTCGTTTAAATAAAATTCAGCTTTCGTTCCGGGATGGAGGTAATAACGAGCATTACATTTCGACATTACTTTTCGATATTAAATCTGTTAAATCTACTAAGTAAAAGTGGCACTCTTTTATTGTAATTTTAATATTCTATTGTTACGACGTTAAACGATCAAAATGCTGTTTATTGTAGCCGCAAGCCGGGACTTTAGTATCGTCACGCCGCCGGAATCGCATGCATATTCCCGGGGAAATTAGCAGTGCGGCATTATACATTCGTCATCCGTACTTGACACTATCACCCACGGAAGGAAGCAAAGAAAGTGCGGCAGTTTCGACGACCGCGCGCAGAACAAGGATCGTTCGCCTGTTATTTCAACATTATTGTAATCGTAAAAATTGCGAGTCTGTCGCGCCGGATTCTGCCGTGCTTTCAGGAGAAGAGAGTCGTCGAAGAATCCTGATGCACGGATGTTGCGCTGGAACGTCTCTTTCGAAAGAAACTTTCCGAAGAATTTCTCTTGCCGGACATGTATACAGGGTGTATCAGAACTGGCGGAAAAGTTTTTAATGACAGATCCTTCATAAAAAAGATTCTTCTTTACAAAAAAGTGATCCGATGAATAGAATTTGAATAGTGAGGCATTGAAGTTGACGTATGGGAGTGCATGAAATTCACACGATCATGAGCGATACGGCCGCTTATGACTTGTGTACCGCGACGAATAAATATCATTATTAATAAGATTGATTATTAATTAATTCATATTGTTAATAGCAGAATAATGAGTAATGAGAAACACGCATCGTCGCGGTACACGAGTCGTGCCACTCATAACCGCACGAATTTCATGCGCTCCCATACAACACAGATCATTGCAGTTATATTGCGGCAATATTGTCGCAACAAAGTAACATTGCGGCAACGTTGCTACAATATAGCTGCAATGTTTGTGCTGTATGGACGTTAACTTCAATGCCTCACTATTCAAATTCTATTCATCGGATCATTTTTTTGTAAAGAGCTTTTCGGCTTAGAATTTTATGAAGAATCTGTCATTAAAAACTTTTCTGTCAGTTCTGATACACCCTGTATATAGGTTGGCGATACACGGCAGGGCTGTTGCATCGGACGATTTAAAGGCGATAATCACACACACATACACGCGCGCGCGCGCCCACACACACACACACACACACACACATACATACACACAAAAAGTAAGATCGGGGAGTTCAACAGCCGCGTTAGCATGCGGTGGATGCGCGATGGTTATGCGTTCTAGAGACGAAGAGAGTCAGGATGACGGTCGGTTACGAGCTCCGCAATCCATTTTGCTAAATAAAGATTACTCACAATAGCGCCACCGTCCTCCGCTGTGGCGGTGAATGATTTTAAATCGACAAAGAACAGACATGATAGAAATCAAAATATGTAGCTAGATATTCGGAAGATAATTCGCAGACTGAGTCATATTACGATTACGGTCTTTTATCGACGCGACAGTACGCGATATGCGATTTTGTTGACGTGGAAATAATAATATAAGATTATTGTTGTGCCAATTACATATTCCACAATCGCCAAAGTCATCTGAAGTTCGATTACGGAATTTTTTTCAATTTCACCTGCGAGTATAACACCACTCAAAAATCAGGAACACCAGATTCCCATGGCATTCTAATCGACGCCGACGCGACAGGGCAGACATCTCACTGAACGTTATAACATTCTAACTCCACTCGTCTTTATCAGTAGCACAAACACATGATAAACCTCTTAATCAAGCCGTTATATTTACAGACACCCAATTCTATCTCGAACTAAAAGCGAGATAATAACGCCGCGCGTATTATCTTCACACCTCCGCGATGGATGTTTGCATGGAGCTTTTCGATCAGTATAAAATACCCCGTTTATAACAGGGTCAGTCTCCCGTTCGACGAATTTTTACCGCGCGACCTACAGTCCGCAATCCCGCGAAGCACGCACGAGACGAGAAAACAGTGTAAAAAGAAGTAAGAGTAAAGTAAACAAAAGAACGCACCAGTGCAGCTTCACTGCATCTCCGGATGCGCTCGGCGCGATGCCCAGACAATAACGCAGGACCACGTGCTTGCAGGCGTCGGATGCGTTCGCAGGCCGGACGGCTGACATTTCCTGTCGATCGTCATCACGGCCCGTCGTCGTTGAAGGCGGCACCAGGTAGCGAGGCACCTCTGCGCTTCTCTTCGCGGCGGGGCCCCGGACGGCCTCACTTTCGTGGCTCTCTCTCTGTCTCTTTCTCTCTCTCTTTCTCACACGGCGCGGCGACGAGTGCGTTGCGCGTTCCGAGACATGAATGGAATGCTTCCTCCGGCGGGCGATGCACGCGAGAGACGACTACGAGTCTGGAATGGAATGGGCCGAGAGGCTTTAGCACGGATCTGGCCCAGGAGTGAAGCCAGTTCTCGCCGGGCCCTTTACAGGGCTCGGTTTCGATTCAGGGCTGTAGCTATCTTCTGTGTCGAGTCGTATGTTCAAACATGGATGTGAGATGTCCTGTGACGAATGCCTAATATGTGGAAAATGTTGAAAATCCTCCCATGTAGCACAGGATATTCCAGCAACATTGCAGCAATGTTGCAACGTTGTTGCAATGTTACTGGAGTATTTATGGGCTCCCACTTGCTGCCGAGTGAAATAATAAGATAAGGAGAGGGGAACCACACGTAAAGGGAGTAAGACTCGATTGCGAACATAATGACAGAATCGATATCTGTTTTTCTTTAGTTTAGATCGTGGTACTTCAATCTAATACGCTTGCAATGCACCTTTCGATTCTCTATCGCAATAAATGGTTTTATTAGCGAGGTGAATTGAAGAGTGACCGATTACTAAAAATTACTAATTACAAGTCATTTAATCACGCGTATAATTATTACATTTTTTAAAAATAATTATTTTTTAAAATAAAACATTCTTGCAATCTCTTCCAGCACATCAAACATTGTTATCGCGAATGGCGTGTAAAGCGCCGAGCATATGTGTTGGTGGACATGCTCTCGCTAATTTCTGAAATTTATGGTGGAACGTTCTTTCAGCTTGGAATTTAGCAGCACTTTGGTCGCTTGTTTTATACTAAAGTATGCATTTTACGAGGTGCATTTTACGCTGTGAAGGAATCGCTAACGGATCTGTTCAAAATGTAGACACGATATTTAACTGGACCTGTATTTCTGTTAACTTCATTTATATTCGAATTTCCGGCGTAGGAAAGTATGTCGTTGCACTACACGTGATCGGAATTCGTATTGGTAAGGGCAAAGTGTTCGGCGTTGAAGGTTTAAAGTTAAAAAATGCGTCGCGTTATTGATTGACCCAAACGTACATTTGATTAACTGGGTAGTCTCACAAAATCTCTCTTTTTTCATACTCTATGTACTGACTATCATTGACAGTATTATCACTAACAATACTTTTTTTAGCATAAAACAATTTAAATGTAATTTTGCATAAATTCTGTACTTTTTGTAGAAATATGGTGCAAATAGTATAATTATACGTTCTTCTAAATTCAAAATTCTTTTATAATTATTAGGCAGAAGTTACAAATTTGTAAAAATCTAGAAGTGCGTGATTTTTCCATGTCCCGATGTGAGGATAACTCGAGTTTCTTGACCTAGAGTCAAGATGCCATAAATGGTCAAGAAAATTATTATGTATCTGCGAATGACTAACGTTACGCCCGCTGATGATTAAAAGACTTTTTCATACGCGTCATTCGGTTATTCGAGCAGCTTGCGCGGAATTATCCCGCGTGACGAACCAGTGATGCATCTAACGCCGCTTGTTTCTATAAGTGCAGTATCGCAGTGACGCATACTGTAGCCAGATGACGTATGAATCAATTATTGTCACAACGAGCTACTGTGCTGCCATTTGACTAAATTTGGAAAAGGGATTGATAATTGATTAGAATCCAAATAAAATCCGTAGAAGATATTCCTTTGTCATTTACTTTTATAAATTATTATTATTATTTTTTTCTTATTATTAATTGATGAGTATTGTATTTACAAATAATTAATTTTAGAATCGTATCTATTTTTGACATGGTTCTTTCAACTTTATTATTATTGTATCAAGAGATGCAATTAAAACTTTGCTATTTGTTATGAGAGAATTAGATAGCATGTAGTAATGGATGATGCTACGCGTTGTAAAATAATTAAAGTAGGGAGAATTAGATAGCAATTTTTTAATCTTTGTAGTAATGGATGATGCTACGCGTAACACATTCCACGTAGAAAATACCGGGACTCTAGAAAGATAGAAAAGGATTGACTTCCATTGTCGTAATAAGAATCCGGTGCTTCAGCAAAATAACTATTTTTTTGTTGCAGTGAGCTGTCATTAAATTATTCAAACTACAGAAAGAAAACGTACATTTTACTTGTAGATCGTTTCTGGGAATGAACATTGTGGAAAGGATCTAAATGTACTTCAAATTGAAGAATAAATGCAGAAGACTCTTGATAATAAAATTAATTTAAAAATAGGCTTGAGTACAATACGGTTATTGGTGTGCGAATATTTTAGACTAAATATTATTATCGCTGGTAATACAAGATAATACGATGGCGGACGTTTCCGCTTTGAGTCATCACCGTTGTTACAAAACCGAAATGTCCGTTATCATCTATTGTAGTATTACAAACGATGCACGATTGACAAATAACTGCATTGTACTGTGAAGCTGATTATTATTATTTTGTTATAATAAATGTTACAATAAACTTCTGACTGGAATTAATTTTCAGTTTAATCTTCGGGCCTTTGTTTTAATTTAATCGTTAATTTAATTGATAATTTAAAATCGAAGGAATAATTATTATATCTTCTATATATAGACACAGAACTGAATGTGCCTTATTCTTGATCGATACAGAGATTATATGTTTAAAGTATTTTATTTATCGCAATGAAAGCCGATCGAATTTTTGCAAGAGATTAAACCTAAAAGTACACAAGGTTTTGTTAAAATAAAAATAATAAAATAACAAAAATAAAAATGATAATGCTAAAATTATCTTGCACTTGTAAGAAACACCTGGAAACTGTCTACACCTGGTTGTTCATAGAGCTCCTTTCATCGCGTTTTAGCATGATACTTCAACAGGGACAGAGAAACACAATAAACCGACTGTATGTAACCCTGGGAACATGTCGATATGCACTTCAGCTTCTTATACAATTCGATACGTTAAAATATCTTGCTAGCATTTCTGTCACATTGCATCGCGGTTAAGCTAGCGAACTATCTGTGTGACTAAAGCAACTAAACCACAATGCTGCTAAAATATCACGCTGAAAAATATAAAACTTAGTCAAGAGGCTACACCCTGGTTTGAAGAGTACAGCTAGTCGTACAGAATCAATGAGGATACTGAATTTAGATATGATAAAAAAATACATCCGCGTATCCATATTCTAGCGCAACAAAAAACAAAAAATTAACCTCGTGAAATAAGAAACTAAATTATCCGCGTTCACTGCTGGTGTGACCTTGCACCTATCTTGCCAACATACACCAATTTGGCACGGGATCGAGCGTGCTCGTTGACACTGCCGGTGTTTTCCTATGCAACATACGCGAATAGGACGCGGTTAGTGGTTCCTTTATTTTCGTTCCAGCGCAGACCGAACAATGGGGGATCTAAATTGGGTAAAAACCAGTCCGACGTCTAGTTTGGTGAGATCGGAGGCATTCTAGTGCACAGTGGGACCAGGGGCAGCATCAGGGTTAGTGAGAAAGACAAGAGGTAGAAAGGAGGAAAGAGAGATGAAGAGGGAAAGAGAGGCAGAGGGAGGCACGTCGATAGTCTCACAATGCAGCAGAGTCGCACAAAGCGACCGAGAGGGATCTGCGATCGATCCAGCAGAGACCGTTCTGATGTCCTCGGAACCCGCAAGTGACTGGCTTTGCGAATAAAAATGACAACCGACGGCGAAGAAATGTCCCATGCCTATGCTATTCCGCCGACTAGTTCGTTGCACCTTCGACCAGTTATGACGCACGAATTTTGTCTTATTTTTTCAGAAATTCCTTCCTCTTCTTTTTGAACCCGCGCGATTCTTTCCCGATACTGTTTACGGCATCGTTTTTTCGGCTCGCAGCTCGCGCCAATGTAGCTGTTCCTGGAAGAGTATCCGGGTTGTTCGTCGTTTAGGGATGGACGTGCCGGAATGTGGGCTTTTTCGGAAGGAGGATCCAGTCAGGCGTGCGAGCAATGTGTGTCGGAAACAGCGGATATCTTCGCGACAAGATTATTCGTCAAATTGATTATTAGAAGAGATAAGCGGAGCAATTTGTAAAATCATTATATTATTCAAGATGGGCTGTAATTCACGAACGTTAATGCTTAACAGTCACAACATTGAAGATTAATGATCTGAAATTGAGTTCGTGTACTGTACCATGATTATAAGAAAAAACAGATTATTGAAAAGTATGAATAGACTGTCATTTCTGTTTCGCGATGCATTTTACAGCTCTGTAAGATATGTATATACTGTAAAAGATTATTTTTAATTTTACTTATAAAACACAAAAAAGTAATATAAATATTAGATATGATGCTAAATTACCATTTAACGAATAATATATAGTAACGAATAATATATAGTAATAATATATAGTATAGTAGAGAATATATATAAAGAAAATAAAAGACAATAATAAAATATATGTTTGTTTGATTCACGTGGA
>CABEGB010000462.1:0-33954 GCA_901521435.1 Crematogaster levior | reverse complement strand
TCTTCAAGCCTTTCATGATATTTCATTGCCTTTGTTAAAGCAGACTCTGAATTTTTAAAGGCATCCGTGTAAGTCTCCCATGTACCTTTGAGTTCACTCAAATCTCTCCATGGTTTGAACAGAAGAAGTAGCGAGTAGAAGTACTTTTCGGGTTCAGTTTTTACATTAAATCGATAATGGTTAATTAAATAACACTTTTTTCGTTTTTTTGCAAATAAACCCGATACCAGTTCGTAATATTCGACTTCCTCACTTTTTGGCATCCGTTTCGTAATTTCCCAGAATCTGGCAAAATCATACAAATTTAATGATTCTAATTCCTTAGGTCTGTTTGGATAGTAGTCATCGATGAGCGACGGACAATAGATATTCGTAGAATTCTCATCAAGAGCTTCAATTTCCTTGAACGTTTTGACTTTTCTATTTCTCACCTCATTAACATCAATCCATTTGACAAGGGTATCGCTATCCGTACCATACAAGGGATTCCCTAATAACGTATCCGCAGCTTCTAATGCACCGCATTCTCTGTTATTCAATGAACGCATCGCAAAATTCCACAGTTTCGATGCCAAGGGCTTATTGGAATCTATCATTGCAAAGTCTATATTGCATTTTTCTGACTTTGTCGTGTATTTTGTTAAATATGAGTTTAAAAACTCTGAGTTTTCTCCAATAAATTGTATGTCCATATTTCCTTCCCAAGCCAATTTGATAGCCGGATTATAATCATTGATAAACCTTTCCGACTTTTTGCGAGGAAGATCGTACAATCTGCTCTTACTGCGTAAATTTTTTCTACCCACTATCGAAGTGACGACGTCTCTTAAAACGAAATTTTTAGTAACTGGCCGAGGAAAATCAAACCGACACTTTTTATAAATATTCGTTTTTGTTTTTTTTGTACGCATGCAATACGAGTTATGTTTATGATTCTGATCACTTATAACCGTTTCGTACAACGTTGGCGAAACGTTTTCATCTGGAATTTCACACGTAACGTATTTTCGAATGAACGTAACTACTTCTTCATCCGGCGATTTTCCTAGCACAGGAGCATCTTTTATCCAAATCATGCAATGCATGTGCTGGATACCTCTAGTTTGATATTCTAGTCGCCAGAAGTAGTGATTAACCTCTCCTATAGGGTTATCGGTTGAACAAATAAAATCAATCATGGCTTTGAATTTTATGCACATGAATCTAGACGTGCTTACAGGATCGTTATGCGATTAGTTCACTGATACACAACTTCTTTTTATCGGGATTCATGTCTCGTAAATATTCACCCAAATCGGACCATTTCCATTCACTAGGACTCAAAGTCAAAAACCACGTCGCCGGACCGTAATGCAGAGTCATGCATTTTACATTATTGGACGGTTGTCGCCAAAACTGATCCGTATTTCTCAATTTTGCGAAAATACTCGTTAAATTTGATTCCAATTGTTCGTCTTTCAATTCCTTCAAGTATCTACCAGCAGTGTATCTCTCTCGTGAGTTAGCAACCATCATCGTATAATAGATGCCGTTTTTCAATTGTCGGTAGTTAGCATCATTGAGAAGGAAGAACAGATACTGCAGATTCAATCTGAATCTACTGTATTTCGACATCAATCGCGTTCTGATGAATAAATAATCCGGCAATGCAACATTTCTATCTTCTCGTTGTCCATTGACACCTTCGGGATATAAATCGGGAAAACACAAGACGTCCAAATATTTATAACGATTATCCAGTGGAACATCTTCGATTTTCAACATTTGATAAAGTTTGAATGCAGATTCGTTATCGATCCTTTTCGCGTGCATTGGATACACTGTATACTGATCATTAATATCTGAATCTTTGATGATTTGCGTCAAGAAAGCCTTTCGTTTCGAAACACACTCTGTTTGATTATTATTATCATCTTTATTGTACTGTACAGTGTCCTCAATCACCTCATCTATTTCATTATTATCGTCATCGCTTTCATCATCGATGATCTGATATTCTGTTTCTTGCAACTTATCATTTAATAAATCATCAGACGACGCTGGAAGACGAATTTCCGAATAGTGAGGATTATTGTCTTTCAACCATTGTAAAGCCTTATACACTTTTTTAATATCCACTAAATTTTCCCAAACAATTTTTGACTTTTTGGGTATACCTCGAACGAGGATGTGCAACTCGTGATTCAAATTTATAGGATCTTCCGGAGGACATACCTTATCTAATGGATCTTCCGGAGGACATCTTATCTAATGTTTCTTGTAAAGGCAGAGGCAAATGAAATGTTCTACCACGTACTTTGCGGTTCATTTTTCTGTACGGCATATGTTTGTTCGAAACAGCGCTCATCATTTGCACTACTTGGAAGCTGCTCATTCTCTTGATTAACATTTTTTCGTAATCATTGAAATCCGACAAAACATCTGGTAATGGTTTTACGGCAAGATTATTCAAAACGCAAGTAGAAGGCCACGTACCTTTCCGAAATTTCTCCAAACAAAGCTTACAAATAAATCCAGTATTGCTATTGTGTTCTGTTACGTAAGCCATCAGATTTTTCCAAAATGGTCCCTCTACTTGTTTTCTAAGCTTTTTGAGTTCAGAAACGTCACTACTCATACATAGTTTTTCGCAAGAAATACAAGGTAAACGTGGTGTATCCAACAATCGTTTTTTCATAACTTTAAACGCTTCGTAATTTTGCAAGAAAATCTTTTCCTCGATCAAACTAACATCAGTTAAATTTTTTTCATAAAATCTTATTTTATTTTTTATATCATTGGAAATTTCAAGCAATTTATTCATATTGAGAAATTTTAAAGCTGAAAACAAATGACGAAACTTTTTATAATTGTCTATCAATTTGTAGACATTTCTTCGAATATTCCTCACGAGAGGAAAATGAGGTGATAAAGTGCTTATCGTCGCAACGTATGACTTGCAAACATTTAAATTTGCATAGCATTCCGGAGGATGTCCTAATTTGCTACTCGTATGTGAAACGGAACAATTTTTGAGCTGTGCCATAAATTTATCATTCATTATATTCTTCAAAGTACTTCTTTCAAACTGTTCCAAAAATTGTACAAACTTTTCCACAGAAACATCACTTATGCGGCATTTATTCTTATCACAGTACCATATTTTTAATTTTTTACTATTGTTATCTATTAATGGCAAAACATTAATCACTGCGTGAGGAGAGGATTGTGCCGTTATAAGTGGTTGCTCAAACTTTTTTCTTTGCTCGTAAGCAGTTTCATAAAAATACGCTTCGGTAGACGAAGTATGTTTGGATGAGCCGCAAAGAGCTCTAATTCGATCGCTTTTCGGACATTTCAAAATCTTACACTCACTGAATCGCAATAACGCAGCTTTAGCAACATTTTTCAAATACAAAAACACTTTTCTTGCTGCACTAACGTACGATTTTTTTGCTATCATACACCACTTGAATATCTGTTCAGCTTCCAATCGAGCACACATGGTCGGTTTATTAATTTTTTTCGATATCTGTCGAATATATAACTCTGAGCACTTTGGAAAGTTAAAACACTTTTGCCAAGATCGAATAGTATTGAATTTTTTCTTCAATCTCTTGAATATCTTCGATTTTTGTATGATGGATTTCTCGTCACGTTTTGCGTTGCACTTTTTGTTATACAATTTTTTTGAGTCGGGATGTTTTTGTCTGAATTTTCGTTGGCGGTCGCTTTCACTGGCAGCATTTTTCAAATAATTTTTTCTTTTGAAGTACCGTTTATTTTCTAAATCTTTTTGATATTCATCAATTTGATGCCTTCTTTTACGCAGACCTTCAGGATTTTTTTTGTACAGATCACGCATCTTCTGACATTTTGTCTCAGGATTTTTTTTGTACAGATCACGCATCTTCTGACATTTTGTCTCAGGATTTTTTTTGTACAGATCATGCATCTTCTGACATTTTGTCTCAGGATTTTTTTTGTACAGATCACGCTTTTTCTGACGTTTTGTTTCAAGATTTTTTTTGTACAGATCACGCATCTTCTGACATTTTGTTTCACGATTCATAACATATTTTTGTTTGTGAGAAATAGTATCTTTTTCGAGTCGTTTCGAACGCTGTTCTTCAGTTTCTTTGCTACGTACAAGTCTTTTTCTTAGTGCATCCGCCTCTCGTCTTTTCAATGTCTCCAAAGGCAATAGCGTTAATGGAGCAGTTGTATTAGAGAGGTATGGAAAATGAGTTATTGTTTGTCTTGCAAACATTGCGGCTAAATGAGGTCTTAGCAAAGATCGATCATACGTCACGATGCAAGGATTTATGCCGAACAGAATCGATGTAGCAATCGCAATTGCCATAGGACCACAATTATAACTGTCGCCTTGCGACTGAACTTTAGGAAAAACTATCGAATTGTTTTGAAAGTCATAAAAGGGAAATAATCTCTCCACAAAAATTCGAATTTTTTCATTCAAATGTTGTATATTTGCATTACGACTGCCTTCATGAGAATCATATATAATAACAGACTTTGCGTCATAATGGCAAGCAATCCAATGTCCGCCACCGAAATCACTGTGTAGTATTTGCAAATGCTTCTTCTTTGAATTATCGAGTGGAACAATCTGCTCGGGAAATATTGTCAGCCATACAGGTTGAGGTGCATAATCAGAATTTCTTTCGAGTAGCGCATGGAAACTATCTATTATTGTTTCCGTCAACCATTCTTTGGAAGCCAAAATGTCTCTTTCCGTATTGCCGTAATAAAACTTGTGACATTGATCCATTTTCAATTGATGCTTGGAACAGTTTTATTTATAAATATACAGCACTTGAGGCAACCTTGTAGTAATGCAGGTATTACAAACCAAATTTTTCTAATTAGGCGCCTAGGGCAGCCAGAATTCAGCGCTATTCAGCAGCCGATATTTTAATTCAGCGCTTTGCTATGGCAGCTTTTATACAGCGCCTAAGCTGCTGATTATCCTTTTTTAATCTGTAAAATAAAACAGTTGTATAAATAGTTAATAAAACAAACAAAAGTTAATTAATTACATTAAACTGGCGTTGCAGAAAAATTTATATAAAATTTAAACATTTTAGGACTAGAATGATAACAGCAATTGATTGCATTTATATACTTTACTGTTGTTAGCGAGTTAGGATAGCCGTAAGTTCGGATCAATTTTTGTTAAACATCGAGCAATAAATATTGACATTGTTTATTTTCGGAGCATTTAGTACAAGAGATAATTTTATAAGTCAATGTGATTAACTACTTATTTTTTATAATGCCACTTTTATATGTTCACGGTTTTATGTTGGTATATTTTTAAAAATTAAATATTTTTGAAATCTGTTTACAGTATCTTTGAGCAATTAATTAGCCATAAATTTTATTGTATTTGTTTTTTAATTTACCTTTTATTTTAAGTGTTTTTCGTTAGTGGGGGTGCTAGCTTAATGGCAAGTCAGCACCCCCATCTTTAATGCCATTTTCCTGCTAATCGGTAAAAGCAATAAAATTGCGCTTAGGGCAATAAATTAGCAATAAATTAGCACTTAATTATGCACTGTATTCGAACCCGATTTTTCATGGTGGGGGTGCCAGGTTAATATGGGTCATTGGACATATGTACATATATGCAATTATTTGATATCAAACTCACTTGAACGAAAAAAATAATTAAATGATTTAAATATATCATTTTTCAAATTAAGAAAACTAATCAAACTTTGTTTATAAAGTGTGTTTGTTTCAATCATAATGTGCCAATTAACTAATAGTTCAGTTATATATTTGTATCATTTACACAATTTCAATATTAGATTAACGTCTTTTATTACCAAATATTACCAAATATTACAAAATATGTCATTGATGAAATATGTCAATAACAAATATGTTGATGACGAAATTGCATATAGGAAACTTAATCCAGGAACAACATATTGTATTTGTTATACATACAATATATACATACATAAGTTATGATGATTTATGTACAATTATTTGGATTTGATAAAAGTATAGAAAGTAATTACCTAATTGGAGTAACCAGAAATGCCTTCCAAAGCAGAGAAAAAGCCTCTCTGCGTATAACCACCGTCTATGCCACACTTTATACAAGTAATTTCCTGCAACATTTTAATATAGATCAATAACTTTGATTATTTTTGGCATCACATTATTAAAACCAGACATTCCATACATCCTACATTTAATTTTTGCTATTTTTCAATAAATCAAGTTATTCATAAGGTTGTTTATATCATCCTGTATATATATTTATACGTAATAATGATTTAGCAGCATATATGCACTAATTATCTGAACGAAATTAAAATTTTTACTAAAAACTGTGTATATTAATTTTAAAAAATTATAAAATTGTACGAAATAGTTGTCTAATTTCCTACAAAAGTAATAATGCAAAATAGTTGTTTAATTTTCTACAAAAATCATAATACACATCCAATTTTGCAATTGCAAGCGTACACTGAGAAAAAAAGTTGTTGATTCAATAGTATATTGGTGTTATTGAAAAATATTTCATTAATTCAAACCACAACACTCAATACCATTACATAATATAATAAATTTAATTAAAAAACAACATGTTTGTTTCACTCAATATAAAGATATTAAAAATATTTTTTAATCCAATAATATATATTATGTTTCTTTAAATATATATGCCATTTCATCAATTAGGTATTTAAGCAAAAAAATTGATCTAATATTGAAATCGTGTAATTGATACAAATAATTGAATTGCTGAGTAATCCGCATACTGTGATTGAAACAAACACACTTTGTAGACAGATATCGATAGTGTTAATTTTCTTGATTTGAAGAGTGCTATCATTACATCATTGCTAATTATCTTGCATATATTCTATACTATCTCTATATCTATACTATATATCTATATATCTACATATTTATACTCTACTATATATTGCTATATCTACGTAATAATGATTTAACAGCATATATGCGTTAATTTATTTATAATAAATAAATGTTTTGGTGCATATAATATAAAACAATTACCTGATTAAAGCGGCGGTTTTTTCGACGCACTGGAAATTATTGCTGTCGGTGACTTTGAAATAGCAGCAACTCACACAGGACTTCAATCACACGCGGCCACGAACAACACACGTGTCGCGCGACATCGAGGGAGCGCAAGCCGCGAGCCGCGGAACGTCAGGACCGCGTGAAGCGGCGGGCGAAGAAAGCGCCCGAGGAAGGACAGCACGTTGTATCCTGCAGCGTCCGGAAATCCGACTCGACGGTATCACGAGGCGAAGAAATTTCACCATCGCCACCTGTTGTCGACAACGACCCTACTGGGAGGAGGTCGGAAGGGCAATTTGACAGCGGCGTAAGCCCGGGGTGCTTTCACCTCCGGCACAGCATTGTACAAGTCGCGCGGCAGCGATAAGATGTGCCATAACAGGATTGGACACACGATTACGCACCCCTGTCGCGCAGCCCTGGCAAAGCCGCAATCTATCGATTCTAGATCGCGAAATTGATACTCAACGATTAGTTGTGTCGTGATATCCAAGGTGTTAGTTAAGAGTTGGTGTCAAGAGTTGAATAATAAGTGAAAGTTTGGACCATTTTCCTTTGGTAAATATTAAGCAAAAGTTATTTTTAGACTTATTTAATCTGCTCCAAGTATTTAAAAAAAAGTTGTTCACTTGACTAAATGTGTTTAACTAATTAATATTTTTTTTATTGAAATATTTAAGTATTTAAATCAATTATATCAATTATCATGTTAGATTTATTATGCCATATTTAATTTTCAATATTTAAATTATTTAAGTATTAAATAATAATCAGTTGAACGTATTTAGTTAAGAACAAACAACTGTTTTTCTCAGTGTACCGCGAAGCGATTCAATAATTGTAAACACGTCTCGAGTGTGTAGGATAATTGCCATACAGCGAAAGTTGAGATATATCGAACCCGCGTGTGTGAGAATCATGAGTTATATCAAAATTGTATGCGTATAATCCGACCCATCAAATATCTCACGATTCGTGTACATTTTGTTCATTGCGTGAATTGTTTTCGCAATTGCTGTCACGTTTAATGTTTGTCGTTTTGTGCGAATGCAATTTTGTGCGTGTACTGAACGCAGTAGGAAAGTAGTTGGAAGATATTAACAACCCGCGTATCATTCGATTCATTAATCACATTAAATTTATTAATCATTAAAGATAATTTATCATTAACGATAATTCATCGAAATTTCGTTGAAATAGAATATTTATTGCGCCACTAAGGCAAGTGAGAGCACATCGCGATTATCTTTTCGTGAGCGAGAATTGTCGATTCTTGTGTATATTAACATTGTCGTCACCGAATTCTGCGTACCTTAATTACGCATCCGGGAAATGCCCCAAAACCATGACACGATCCGCGAAGCCGCAATCAATACATATTAATCGCGAAATAATAATATACTGTATTTATATAAAATTTTAGAATAACAGGATACTCCAAATTCCAGACGGAATTATCTCGTCGGAATCATGACAGACAAAGATGTAAGTAGCCTTGTTCCTTATTATATAATATTATTATGTTATTATATTATATACTATAATAAAACTGTAATATTCTTTATTTATATTTAATTTCAGATAATAATGGGTGAAGCCGACCCCATCGCCACCGGTCCTGTCGTCGTCAACCTCGTTGCCGCCAACCCCGTTACCGCCGGCCCCGTTACTGCCGGGGTCCCGTCGTCGCCAACCTCGTTGCCGCCAACCCCGTTACCGCCGGCCCCGTTACTGCCGGCCCCGTCGCCGCCGGCCCCGTCGCAGCCAATTCCGCCACCGCCGGCTTCGTCCCCGCCAACCCTGTCGCTACCGGCTCCGTCGCCGCCAACTCCGAACGCAGAGGTCACATATTTTAATTATTTTTTGTTAATAACATTTTGTTTTCCGAATATACAATTTTATCAAATAGTGTAAGTGAAATCGTGCAAATGATACAAATAATTAAACTGTTAATTAATAGGCATCATTGTAATTGAAACTAACTTTATAAACAGAGGTCGATTGTGTTAGTTTTCTTGATTTAAAAAATGCTATATTTAAATTATTTAATAATTTTTTTTGCGTTCAAATAAGTTTGATATCAAAAAAATTGAATATACATATGTTTCAGGAAATAAAATACACATATATCATTGGATCAAAGAAATATTCAATCAAAACGTTATTTTTGAATTAAGTTTCTCATATAACGGTATTAAGAGCATTGTTGAACAAAAATATTGTTATTTATTAAAAGTTCATTTTGTTATTGCAATGAATATTGTAATTAACAAACTGATAAATTTACTTGAGCGAAAAAATAAAATTAAATGATTTAATAATACTTCTCAAATCAAGAAAACTAACACAATTGACCTTTGGCTAAAAAAATGTGTTTGTTTCAATAATAGAAAATGCGGATTATCTAATAGTTCAGTTATACGTATCAATTACACGATTTCAATATCAGATTAATATTTTTGCTATTAAATATCTAATCAGCGGAATTGATATATACTTAGATATACCTAAATGTACCTAAATAATATACCATACAAAATGTACCATATGTTATATCTAGTTATTAATAATTTGTTTTTTAATTACAGTTTATAGAGGGAGACGCGCTGGAGCCCGCGTACAAAATGACCGCTTTATGCGGTTCCTGATGAGGCTGTCCGCGGCCCAATATTATTGGGGCAGCGGGCCGAGAGACCGCAGACCACGAAGGAGTGGAAGAAGAGAAGGCGGAAATCATATAATAATAATAATAATAATAATAAATAATTATAATAATTATTATAATAATAATAAATAAAATATAAATAATTAGAATATAATATTTCAAAAGTCTACGACCCATCTGTGTAATTTTCCTTCAATTGATGATCCTACGTAATGATTTATTACCGATAATTAACCATGTTTATCTTCTTACACCTGGCTTGAGAAATCTATAATAGACATAATATATCATATATCTTTAAGATTGTTCTTATTATCTAATAACTGCATATGCTTACTATAAAAATATAATTAAACTCTTGATCACATGTTGCGTAATATCTATCAAAGTGATAAATAGTTTAAAAAATAGTAGATGTAATAAATAGTAAAAAATGTGCTTTAAATAGAATAGAATCTTTTTGCATATTTAAATAGAATAATTTATATGTATAATTAATTGAATTCTATTAATTTTCAATAAGAAATACTGATCTCTTAAATAATGTTAATAAATGAAAACACAGAACTTCTTGATTGTAGCGATGTATTACATATACTGAAGCTCATGTAGAACACAGAAGAGCTAGTAACGGAAGCCTGTCCAGCTTATCGAAAGTTATTTATGTCGTGTTTGGCTACTACTTCTTTTATACGAGATTTTGCATGCGTTTATATTCGCACATTGAGAGCTGTCAAAAATTCGTCGAATATCCACGCATCATCCATAACACAACTGAACAATATAAACCGGTACAATATAAAAAAATGCATGTGTATGATTATTGCAAAATATGACGATTAGATTGTGATAAACAAAAAATTGCCATTGATATTTTACGAATTTACAATTAACAACTGATAAATCTGCACGCAGCAATCATAACTGTGTGTAAAATTTTCGCATATTTGTGACACTCATATATGGCATACACAATATTCTTATCACTTATCACTTATTTCTTTAATATTTTTATATTTTCCTACGCGTACTCAGCACATACATTTTGAATTAAGATTAAACGAGTGAACACGCGATAATATCTTCTCTTTCATTTTGAAATAAAATTGGAGTATAGAATACAAAAAAAGGTGCATTTGCAATAATCATGTGTTTGCCGAACACATGATTATTGCAAAATGATGTAATAACAGAAATCTTTTCTAAAACTTGAAAAGAATTCTTTCACATGATTTTGTAGCAAGTAAATTTAATATTGTCTGCTGTCAGCGGTACATATGACAGTTCATAATTGTCGATATACTTTCTTTCTTCGTATCATGATTTCGATTTACTGTGATGCAATTGTGATCGTATGAGCTCAATGAGAAATTTCAGCTTTGACTTATATTTTTCTCATGTACAATCAAAGAACAACGTATTTATTTTATGCAATAATGCAATAGAATCAAATATTTTTTTAATTCAATGATATATTTTATTTCCTGAAACTTTTTAATAGTTTTAGTATTTATATTAATATTTTATTTAAGATTATATATTAAAGATTATGTCTATATTAATAATCATTAGACCTAATTTACTTAGAATTTTATTCGGATGAGATGGATTAAGATTAATTTCTTATCGTTTAGTATAGAGAGATCAAAAATTGAGAAAATATTTATTATCACTTTCAATTTTGTTTATTAGGTTTATTTAAAAACTTAGAATTTTTTGAAGTTAAAGGACAATGTTATAAATTTTACTTAGGAAGTAAATTGAATATTTTATTGAATATCTACATTAGAACAAAAAATTAAGCGATAAATTCAATAAACATAAATTTTATTATTATTATTATTATTATTATTATTATACAAATAGTAAGTAAATGGAATATTTTATTAATTATTTACATTAAAACGAGAGATTAAGCGGTAAATTTTATTATTACATTAGCGTAATTGAAAATTTTTAATAAATGATAAATTGACCCCATAAGAAACCTAAATTAACGGCACATGTCTCATATTTTTGCGATGCACCATTTCCAAAATCTTAAATTTCACACCCAAGGGGTGGTTATTGAAAATTTTTAATAAATGGTAAATTGACCCCATAAGAAACCTTAATTAACGGCACATGTCTCATATTTTTACAATGCACCGTTACTTATACTTATTACTTATACTTATATTATTTTTATCGTTGAAGTGATGACCTAATTTCAAATAGATTTTTATTCCGTTTTAATTTTGACACTGACACAGTCACTCGCTAACTGTCTTTATTTCTCCGAGATGTTTAACCGTTTGTATGTCTAAAATACAATAATATTGAAAATAAAGAATGAGCTCCTCCATCAGCTATTCTTGTGAGCACGCAACCATATATTTTATTCGTCTCTCCGATTTTAACACGATCATTACGTCTGGTATAAAATATTTTTAAATATATAACTAATACACAAATTAATCGTCTCTGGGATATCTTTTATAAGCAGAGCACTCCAAATTTCTTTAATTGGGCGCCTAAAGCAAGCCCGATTTCAGCGCTATTGCAACTATCGTATTTTTGTTTGGGCACGCAATAGATCCAAAAATAATTTTTCTAATTGGACGTCTAGCACAAGCTAGATTAAATTAAATTTCACGTCTAAGGGGTGGTTTTTGAAAATTTTTAATAAATGGTAAATACACCAGAAAGGGTGTGAGAGAGTGAGAGGGGGTGAAAGATGATGAAAAAGTGCGAAATAGAGCGAAAAAGACGAAAAAATTGAGAAGGGGAGGGGAGAGGGGGGAGGGGAAGGGAGGGGAGAAAGGGGAGGGGAGGGGGGAGTGGGTGGGTGGAAGTTGGGGGAGGTATGAGTGAAAGGTAAGAGATAAGAAAAATACATATGACTGCGGACAGAGAAGACGAAGAAGAAGAAGACGTTACTTCATTTTTCGTGAAAAACATCACTTTTTGACCGTTTATATGTCCAGAACGGCTTGACCGATTTTTTTCTTTTTTGGCTTAACTTACTCGTGGCGATACCACCTTTCGGAATATGCTACAGGCATTTCAAAATTTTTTATATTTTAATAGTTCTACACCCCCAAAAAGTCGACTTTAAGGGTGCGGGATAAGAGACTTGTAGCGTCTACTTTATTTTTTGGCCGGAGACGCTACCGCGTCTCCTGATGATTGCATTTTGGGGGCTGATTTTCTCGTGCGGCTAAAATTGGAGAATATTTTATTTTAATAGTTCTACACCCCCAAAAAGTCGACTTTAAGGGTGCGGGATAAGAGACTTGTAGCGTCTACTTGTATTTTTGAAGTCCTTGGGTCTCTCCAGCAGTCCTTGTCAGGAAAAAAGACGGATCGTTAAGATTTTGTGTGGACTATCGAAAATTGAATTCAATAACGGTAAAAGATTCCTATCCTCTTCCAAGAATTGACGACATTTTGGATCAACTATCAGGTAACGTTTGGTTTACTACTTTGGATCTAAAGAGTGGGTACTGGCAGATAAAGATCCGCCCCGAGGACAGAGAGAAAACCGCGTTCTCTATTGGAAGGGGCTTGTGGCAATTTACGGTTATGCCTTTCGGACTTTGTAACGCGCCGGCTACCTTTGAGCGCATCATGGAGCAAATCTTAAACAAATTTATTCCGGGAAAATGTTTAGTCTATCTTGATGATGTTATTATTTTTGGCAAAAATTTTGAAGAAATGGTCAGTAACCTAGAAGAAATATTTCTTTGTCTGAGAAAAGTAAATTTAAAAATTAATCCTAGCAAATGTGACTTCTTTAGAAAAGAGGTTAAATATCTTGGCCACATTGTTTCTGAGAAGGGCATAACCACGGATCCCGAAAAAGTTGCAGCTGTAAGGGATTGGCCAGTACCCCTGAACAAGAAACAACTGCGAAGTTTCCTAGGCTTTTGCTCATACTATCGGAAATTTGTAAAGGGTTTTTCTGCTTTGGCGAAGCCGCTTTATGCGCTTACAGAGAACCAAGCTAAATTTGTTTGGAACGAGCAGTGTCGCGCCTCGTTCGAGAAACTAAAACTCGCCTTGACGAGTTCTCCGGTCCTTTCTTTCCCCAAGGGAAAAGGAGAATTCCTTTTGGACACGGACGCGTCAGATGTTGGTATCGGGGCTGTCCTGTCGCAAAAACAGGACGGCGTTTATAAAGTTATCGCATATTACAGCCGTGTGTTAAATAAAGCTGAAAGGAATTATTGCGTGACCAGACGAGAATTATTAGCTATTGTCGAGTCGGTTCAGTCTTTTCATCAATATTTGTATGGACGCAAGTTTTGGGTCCGAACGGATCACATTTCTCTTAGGTGGTTGCTGTCTTTTAAGAATCTTGAGGGGCAGTTGGCCCGCTGGTTGGAGAGGCTACAGCAGTATGACTTCGAGGTCATGCACCGCAAGGGTACCTCTCATGAAAACGCTGATGGGCTTTCAAGACGCCCTTGTGCTGAAAAAGGCTGCCGCTATTGTGAAAGGATTGAGGTAAGAGAAAGTTTGGAGGGCGAGAGAGAAATCGGGAGAATAACTCTTTTCGAGGAGAAATCAGTGGATTGGCGTAGAGAGCAATTGGAAGATTCTGACATTTCTATTTTTCTTCGAGGAAAAGAGACGGGGCGTCGCCCTCTTAGGCAGGAAATATCGGCAGGGAGCCCCGTTGCTAAAGTTTATTGGACCTATTGGGACTCCCTCGTGGCGGAGGAAGGCGTTTTGTACAAAAAGTGGGTGTCTCCGAGTTTGAAGAGGGAAATTCTTCAACTGATAGTTCCCAAAGTCAGAATCCCTTGTGTGTTGGAGGAGGGCCACGATTCTTCAACAGGAGGCCATTTCGGGGTCAATAAGACCCTCGAGAAAATACGGAAACGATTTTATTGGGCTACATGCAAGCAGGATGTAGAAAACTGGTGCAAATCCTGCGAAGTTTGTGTTGCAAGGAAAGGTCCTGTTGGAAAAGGGAAATCTCCTCTTCAAATCTATAACGTAGGAGCCCCATTTGATCGAGTTCAAATGGATATTCTCGGTCCTTTCCCAAAGACTTCTTCGGGAAACAGATACCTCCTCGTGATGGTGGATTGCTTTACCAGGTGGGTGGAGGTTGATCCTCTTAAGAATATCCGTACTAATTCTATTGTCGAAAGTCTTCTTAAAGAAGTTGTCGCCAGACACGGAGTTCCTTTGGAGATACATACAGATCAGGGAAGAGGCTTCGAATCGCGAATATTTCGCGAGTTGTCGAGTATATTGGGAATAAAGAAAACTCGAACGACACCTTTACATCCCCAGTCAGATGGATTAGTCGAACGTCAACATCAAACGATTCTTAACTACTTGGCGAAATTTGTTTCAGAAAACCAAAAAGATTGGGATCGTTGGATTCCTTTATATTTGTTGGCCTATCGTTCTTCAAGGCACGAGACGACAGGAGTAACACCTGCCGAGCTCTATCTCGCCCGCGACTTAAGGTTGCCGCTAGATCTTCTTCGAGGAAAACCTCCAGGAGCATTGGAATCAGAGTTCGACTATTTGCAAAGAATCAGGAAAAAGATGGATGAAATCCACAAGAACGTAAGGAAAAGGGTAGAAATGAAATCTTCACGAATGAAGACCTGGTATGATCAAAGAGCCAGGCAAGTCTCCTTTGGAGAGGGGCAAAGGGTCTGGTTTTTCAATCCCCGAAGGACTAAGGGGAGGGCTCCTAAGTTACAGAGTAACTGGAAGGGACCTTATTTTATCGTCAGGAAACTTAGCGACGTGGTTTATTGTATTCGAATGGAAGGAGAAATAAGATTGTTCACGCGGATAGGCTCGCGCCTTATCTCGAAAGGCGCGTAGGGAATCAGAGCCCGGCATAGTTTAGTTGGTAGAAAAACTGTTTGAGCTTGTTTCTGTTTTAGTTCTTCTTTTCAAAAAGGCTCCGGACGGGAGAGGAGACGGCTGACAACCGAAACTCGTGAGGCCGGCACGCGTTGAAGACGGTCGGCGCCGGACGGGGAAGCGAACAACGCCCGAAGAAGGAAAGATTTTCTCTTACCGAAGACTGCCTCTCTCACGGTTTTCGACCGTGGTTTTCCGTGAGACAAGGGCGAATGCCGAGGCAGGGACAGGGGCGTCTTAAGGGACGAAAGGGTCCACGGGAAGTTCCCCCCCCTTGTCAGAAGATCGGAAGAGGATCCGAAGAGGTGGAAGAGAAGACGCGGAAGAGGAGACGCGGAGGAAGTAAAGAAGGATGGAGCCCGGTAACCCGCAGCAGCAGCTCGGGGTAGGGCAGGAAGCCGTCCAGCAAGACGCGGGTCTAGGGACGAGAGGTCCCGGGAAGACCGCAACCCCTCCGCGTGGACTGGAGACGAGAGGTCTCTAGAGCACTGCCCTGCCTGAATGTCGGGACGACATTCAAGAAGAAGGGGGGCAGTGTTACATCCGCGCTCGCCGCCCGGTGTTCTTCTTGTCGCGCGGGGTTCCCTAGCAGCGCGTCGTCGGCTGTTTAACAGCGATCGGCGTATTTGTGCCGGATCTATCAGGTGTAACGGACGTGTTTCTCTGTACGCTGTTCCTTGTAATAAAGAGTTCCTTTAATTACTTCCGAGTGCTTATTCCGCTTTGGCGGAGAGTGCCGCGAGTGACCGTGAGTGTGTGCCTGTGTTGGAGAGACCGGCGCGGAGGCGCAACAATATATATATTTCTTCTTCTATTTTATTTCTTTTTACACATAAATTGTGGAAAGTCTAATTACTATAATACTATATATAAAATTACATATTTAATACATGTACCTACAACATAAATAATGGAACCACAGAAAGGTAGCCTATATAGCTATAATATAATTTGACTTCCCATTATTCATGAGTAGAAAAGAAGTATATTTTAGATTATTATATTCTAGAAATGTGATATATTAGATTAAATAATTATATTCCAAATGTTACAGTTAACTTGTTTTTAATTACAGCTAAATGAATTTTATAAACGTTTAGTGTACCTATGCAATATTTTATAAGTGAATTTATTAGAAAAAGATGTGTTAACCAATGCATTATAATAAATTTATTAAGATGCATTGCTTAACACATATTTTTCTAATAAATTCAATTATAAAATATTGTATAGATACATTCAAAAAATGTTTTGCTGATGTAGTTAGATTTCTAGGTGTCATCAGCCAACTGTGACACCTAGAAATTTAACTACATCAGCGAAACATTTTTTTGAGTATACACTAAAAATTTATAAAATTAATTTAGCTGTAGTTGAAAAAAAGTTAGCTATGACATCTAGAATATATTGCCACATTATCTTGATGCTGCAGTTATAATCGACAGCTACTCACAAAGATTGTTCTAGCTGTATTAACAAAACTTATTTATACTACGTAGTAAGTAATATTTAGCTATAGTATTAATACTCATTTATACTATGCAGTGAGGAATATTTAGTTATACTGCTAAAACTCATTTATATCATATAATGAATAACATTTAGCAATGATATCTAAATTTTTCAAAAGCTATGGCTAGAACATTACTCCTATAAATTCTACATGTGACAAACAATGTTTTCACAGATACAAAAAACAGCGATACATTCTGGTTACGATATTTAGAAATCTAACTACATCAGCGAAATATTTTTTTGAGTGTACGTGTGAGAAGTGCAAGAAGTTACAGGTAAGATGAGGTAAGTACAAATTTTTTATATCACGAGAAAACAAATCTAAACGAAGAAAATATGTTCTTGATAATCGGTTTAAAATATACTTCTTTGTTTGTAGCATCTGTCCTTCCATAAGAGTCAATGCGGCAAATGGAAAAAACTGAATAATAGCTGAACCTGTGACAACAAAATTTCATACATAATGAGAAGATATGAAATTATGGGTGCAATAGTTATATTTGTGTGTATGTGTGTGTGTGTGGGAGACACGGAGTGCGTGCACAATCCCATGTCGCACATGGAGAATCGCAGCAACGAGTTAGTGTGTGTGCGCGTGTGTGATCATCAATTCTTGCTAGTACGCAGTTAGCTATATGCAACATACACACGTATACGCATATAACTCGCACACAGCGATATTCCGCGATACGGAATCGTGCACGAACGTTCACGCAATAATTATATTTTTAGCTGAAACACAAATAGATTGGAAACACATTATTTACCTCTTTTTATGTAGTGTCGCAATGGTTCAATTCAGAATCTAGGTACTTTTTTGTGTTTATTGTTTATATATACCACAAAAAGTATAAAAAGAATGGCGATATAAAAGCACAATAACACATATGTATGTATATATTTGTAACAATATGTTACAATATAAAGTACATTATAATATATAGGATAAGGTATATATTAGGTGTAGTAAAAAGAAATCCATTATTTTTCCAATAGATGGCTTTAGTAATCTGTATCTCGCGTTGTATAAGTGCGATCGGGTTACGCTAGATGGCGTTAAAAAGATAAGATTTCGTATTTACTAAAAAAACTTCTGAGACAGTTTTGTGATTGCTTGACTTAATATTGTTTGAGCGCGCGTCAAAAATAGACCAGCAAAGAGAAAATACGCCATATTTTACAGTTTTTCTTCGATAAAGGCGAAAACTCAAGCCAGGCGGCTGAAAATGTGAATAGTGTTTATGGTCCTGATACTTTAACAGCCAATCACGCGCAATTTTGGTTTCGTCGATTCCGTTCCGGTAATTTTGATGTCAAAGATGCACCACGCTCTGGAAGGCCAATTGTCGAAAATGTCGATAAAATAATGGAAATCGTCGAGTCCGACCGTCATGTAAGCACTGTTTCGATTGCCCAGGAGCTAAACATTGCACAAAAAACCGTTTGGAACCACTTAAATAAGGCTGGATACAAAAAGAAGCTCGATGTATGGGTGCCACACGAGTTAACGCAAAAAACCTCATGGACCGAATTTCCATCTGCGAATCGCTGCTGAATCGCAACAAAATCGACCCATTTCTGAAGCGGATGGTTACTGGTGATGAAAAGTGGGTTACTTACGACAATGTCAAGCGAAAACGGTCGTGGTCGAATCGCGGTGAGCCGGCGCAAACGGTGGCCAAGCCAGGATTGACGGTCAGGAAGGTTTTGCTGTGTATTTGGTGGGATTGACAATCATCTACTATGAGCTGCTCCCCTACGGTCAAACTCTTAATTCGGACCTGTACTGTCAACAATTGGACCGTCTGAAGGAAGCAATCACCCAGAAGCGGCCAGCTTTGGCCAATAGGAAAGGAATTGTGTTCCATCAGGACAACGCCAGACCACACACATCGATAGTGACTCGCCAGAAGCTCCGGGAGCTTGGTTGGGAGGTTCTTATGCATCCACCTTATAGTCCGGACCTGGCACCAAGTGATTACCACCTGTTCCTGTCTATGGCGAATGATTTTGCTGGTGAAAAATTCGCCTCAAGAGAAGCTTGTGAAAATCGACTGTCCCAGTTTTTTGCCAATAGGGACGAGGGTTTCTATGAGAGAGGCATAATGAAATTACCTTCAAAATGGCAACAAGTTATCGAACAAAACGGTGCATATTTGACCTAAATCGGATCATTCTAACTATGCTAAATAAAGCCTTCAATTTAATGCAAAAATAATGGATTTCTTTTTACTACACCTTGTATATAGGGTCATCCAAATGTGACGCCTAGATGGCAACACTGTATAATTTTTACACGTGGTGTTTTTTTCAAATGACAAAAGCTATTTTGCGTAGTAGAAGGTAGGGCAATTTCAACCATGGAAAGATATACATTGCAACAACGAGTTTTCATTATTCAAACCTATTATGAAAATGATGGTGGAAATGCTGTTACTGTGAATGCTGAGCGATACCAATCAATGTTGAGTGACTTTTTATGGCCACAATTGAATCATATTGATGTGTCTGATGTCTATTTCCAGCAAGACGGCGCCACATGTCACACAACTCGAAACAACATTGCTTTTTTGCGATCGAAATTTCCTCAACGAGTAATTTCAAAAAATGCAGACTTCAATTGGCCTCCAAGATCCTGTGATCTAACACCATTAGATTTTTTTTTGTGGGGTTTTTTGAAAAGTCAAGTGTATTCAAACAAGCCACAAACAATTAGCGATCTAAAGAACAACATTCAAGTTGCAATTGGTGAAATAACTCCAGAAACATGTCGAAAAGTTATTGAAAATTTTGATGTTCGAATTGATGCCTGCAAAAACAGTCAGGGTGGGCATTTGAATGATATTGTGTTCCACGTATAATTGCCATAAATCATACTTTCAATAAAAAAAAAAGTTTGAAAAAAATACAAACAGTTTGTGTTTTATTAAGAAAAAACATGTAGGCGTTCTTTTTGGATGACCCTATATATAAATGATATATATATATATATATATATACATATATATACAGGGTGACCCATTTTAACTTCCCCACCGGATTATCTTGAAAGGAATGCACTTTCTGAAAAAAAGTTTCAGATATAAGTTTTAGTATTTTTCCCTGGCTATTGAATGGCGATATTGAATTTGACCTCGATTGTGAATGTGAAGGTCATTTAAAGGTCAAATTAATTTTTTTAAATGGCAATTTGTAACTAACAATACATATTTTTTCTTAAAAACAACTATGTGTTTTCTTTACACCAATTGATTCCTCTCATTATTCTGTGCATAAAAGTATTGAGATAAGGTCATCGAAAAGTAAATATTTTACGAGATATTTTACAGTTTATGTAAAATTAAGAAATTATTTCAAGCTTTATAACTCGGAAAATACTTAATAAAAAAATACTTTATTATAGTGTTTTGGAAAGCTCTTGAAGTCAGCTACAAGAATATGTAATAAAAAATAGTGGTTCCCATTTAAAAAAATTAACTTGACCTTTAAATGACCTTCACATTCACAATCGAGGTCAAATTCAATATCGCCATTCAATAGCCAGGGAAAAATACTAAAACTTATATCTGAAACTTTTTTTCAGAAAGTGCATTCCTTTCAAGATAATCCGGTGGGGAAGTTAAAATGGGTCACCCTGTATATATATATGTTACGAATGTCGTATCATGGAAATATTGAAGTCACTGCAACGTGAGTACGAACGTGAGTAATCGCACTGACTAAATTAATCGCAAATAACGGCACTGAATAGCGTTTTTATTTTTGTTAAATATATCTGATGTGTTGTGTAATGACTTCTGCACATAGGACTCCTGCAGTGATGCCAGAAACAGGCCTCGGTTGCATGCGACACCATGTGGAGGGGATGCGCAAACAATCTACCTACGCATACGTAACTTGTTATGCTAAGGCACTAGATATGTATAGATATTCTCATCCGCCAACCAAAATGGCGGATGAGAATACCTATATATCTAGTACCTTAGTTATGCGCATCCTCTTCACATGGGCTCGCGTGTTACAGAGGCCCGTATGCACGGCAACACAGTATTCTGTTGTTTATGACAAGACAAACGTGTTCGAACATGTGCAAAAAGTTATAATCGGTATTTTAACCATTCGTGATTGTTAACTGTAAAATATTTAAGGGGCTCAATATGTAATTTAACAGGATACTTCACATTTCATACATGTATAATCTTTCTTCTATCAATGCAATACTAATTAATAAAAATTTTGATTAGTATTGCATTGACAGAAAAAAATTATACATGTAGGAAACGTGAAAAGTTTCATGTAAAATTACATGATCAATCCTCAGATATCACTTACCAAGATTCGTGTGCGTTATCCTTCATTCATCGTGCAATATTAGGAAATACAGAGGCTTAAGGATATTGGCTGTTACTGGAATTAACTGTTACTAAAAATGAATAACGACAATAATATGTAAGTTATCATTTTTTAACAAATACATTAAAGTTAAGATTACACTTTCTCGCGGTGTGATATTGTTTATATAACTTAGAGACATTTTAAGTGAGACATTTTAAGAATTATTTAACACTTATACGTGCAAGATCGGACGGATGTCTCATAGTTTGTAGAAGTGTACAATAATTCTTAAAATGTCTCACTTCTAAGGATATAAACAATATCACATCGCGAGAGAGCTTTAATATATAAAACAATGTTATGCTGATTAGACCAGATTGTTTAAAATTTCTAAAATGTCTAAAATGTCTATTGTCTAAAATTTTTGTTTTAAATTAATACGTATTCATATTCATTGAAATTTATCTAATTCTTTATAGAACAAATGAACGAGCAAAACGTATAATAAAGAAGCCAAGTCGATTTCAAACAACATCTTCAGATGAAGCTCCCCAAAAACTCTTTAAGACTCATAAAAAATTGAAAGCAACAAATGAAGCTAATATAGATGACGACATATCTGAGTTACAAAAAATTATAGGCAACGAGAATGACAGTCCGGATTTAAGTGAGGAATCAGATTCTGAAAGCAGTACAAATAATACGCAGAAATCAGAATGTACATCGGAGATGAACGTTCCGAAGCAATTGGAACAATTACTACCTAAAAGTAATCCTGGAATATGTGTAGCCAATAATGTCGTTTCTCCTTCATCACAAATTCCTTATCATCAACCTGATACATTACATTTGTAACGATGCACCCCTAAAATGCATCGTTCCGCCGGTTCGAACAACCGTCAAAACCGGCACACGGGGCGCGGTGCGCCCCACAATATTTTAATACTTTGAAACAGGCGAATCGCTAGAAGCACACAGCCTCGCGACATCCGACGCCGAGGAATCGCGGAAAAACCCGACCGCCACCGAATGTAAGCGCGACCATTCTCCCACCCTCACGATCCGCTGGTGGGGATAATTCCTTCCCCAAATTTCGAGCGCTTTTTGAGTATAAAAAAGCGCTCGAAATTATCAAGACAACGATTCCGGAGCTTGCCAGCAGACGCTACCAGCCGACGCGAACAAGCTATTCCCGAACCAGTTTCTCGAAAGCGATAACACCAGGAAGTCGAGCGTTCTCCGCTTCCACCGAGCGTTCTCGGTAATCGCCTCCTTGGCTGAAAACCTGTCCAGTGCCAACCGTGTGGGGTAGAGTGTTCTCTGCCTCCGTCGAGGCTCCTCGACTCCCGCACCTGCACCGATCACCCGTGCCTTTTCACCGAGACATCGACTAGAGCGCAGCGGAGTGTTCTCCGCTACCGCCGAACATTCTCGACCTGATTGTCTCCTCCCGTTGCAATCTGCAATCCCGCATCTTTCGCGCGTCGACATCCGCGTGCCGATACCGCGTCGCGAACACGGACCGGTGTATGCACACGCCATTGTTACGGCGATAACAGTACCGAAACTCGCGGGCCATTAGTACGCGATACCGCGTCACGCCGAATCACGCGCTCGCCGCGTGATTACGCCGCGACCACCGACGTACCGCGCTACCGCGCGCACCACACGACGCACGACGCTACCGCGCGACTCACGCATGCTTTACTCACTCTTTTGTACATATTGTAAATAACGTCTAATTGTCCACCATGTGTTGTAATATTAATTTGTTATAATAAATTATCGTTGTTACCCGTTAACCCCGCGTTGCTCAATCTGACCCAACGAACCCCGGAATCCGACGAGCTAGCCCGAGCGTTCGTAAACGGCTCGTGTTTTATGGCGCCCGAACAGGGACCGATTTTGTCTTGACCGTTGAGCAAACGCAACCGAAAGCAATCCATCATAACCAAGGATTGGATTTACCGTCTTACGAAAACCGAACTTATCGATAAGGCCGAAAAACTAGGACTCGAAACAGGAGGGAATGTCGATGCCCTCCGCCAACGTATTAGCCAGTACGCGACCCAGAACCCCGATATCTTCCGTACTCCGCGCCCCGAGGCAAGCGCGCCTCCGACCACCGCGACGTACGCCCCGTCCACCGACGTCACCCAGGCCCACGTCAAAGCGGTGAACCAAATTCGGAAATGGGGATGCCACTTCGATGGGAAGGACCCGGTGGCATTTCTGGAACGTCTCGAAGAATTAAAAACCGCCTAACGGTTGACGGACGAACAACTATCAAGCGGTCTTCCGGAACTACTGAAAGGGAACGCTCTCTTGTGGTATCGCAATCACTGCGATCAATGGCTCGAGTGGGAAGACTTCGGCAAGGATTTCCGTGATTATTTTTGGCCCCGGTGGTACCGTCACCAGCTCGTGCGGGAGATTCAGACACGGCTCCAGAAATCGGAAGAGCCGTACAGAAAGTTTGCCACCGAAGTCACCACCATGATGCGGCGAGCCGGGGGGTATAGCCCCACCGAGCAATTAGACATGTTGTACGAAAACATGCACCCACGCTTCAAGCTGCACATACCACAGGGGAGCATCACCAGAACCGGAGACCTGCTCCGACGAGTGGACGAGATCGAGGAAATCGAGGAACAGTGCCGAGCGCGTCAACCCCCTCCGAAAGCAACCGCCACCGCTGCCGCCACCGCCTACGACCATCGCGAATGCTGTTGGCGATGTAAACAACGAGGGCACACCCGGTTCGACTGCTGCCGACCACCGCGAAAATTTTGTTCGCAATGCGGTAAGAACAGGGTCCTTACGAAAGAGTGCCATCCGCCGCCGGGAAATGCCGACGGGACAGGGGCAAAAGTGGTCGCACCCCGTCCCACGGAATAAAATTCACACTGCGTCGGCATCTAACCATCCACGTCCACGACCTGCCGATAGAAGCCCTACTGGACACAGGGTCTGAGGCCTCCTTCGTAAACGCCGAAACCGCGCAACAATTAGGGCAGCGAGGAATCCACGTAACGAGCATAAAAAACGGGAGAGTGCACCTGGCGGACGGGACGAGCACGACGATACAGGGCACCATCACCTGCCCAATCAACATGTTTTGACAGATATACATGCATACATTCCAGGTGATGCCGACACTCGATAGCGCGATGTTGATCGGCATCGACATGTGGGCGCGGACCCGAAGACCGATTCCGCCACCACCGCGGACACCGTGCTCCTCCACCGCAATATTGACCACCGGCGCAACAGTCACAGACGCGGAACAACGACGACTGCAGGAGTTCCTGGCAACGGAACTCGCGCTATTCGACGATATACGAGGTCCGACGAATAAAATCCAGCATGTCATACGGGTAAAAGAAGGCCAGCCGATCAAACAGCGCTACCGCCCCCGAAACCCGGCCATGCAGGCCATCATCGACCGCGAAGTAGAGGCAATGCTGGAAGACCGAATTATCGAACCATCCCACAGCGCGTGGAGCTCGCCTGTGGTTATCGTCAAAAAGAAAGACAGCAAGCCGAGGTTTTGCATAGACTTCAGGCGAGTAAATCAAGTGACCGAACCAGACGCATACCCGTTACCTCAGATAACGGCCACGTTAGATAAGCTCAGGGGAGCCCGATACCTGACCACGCTGGACCTAAAGAACGGGTACTGGCAAATCCCGCTGGCACCCGAAAGCTGGCCAATCACCGCCTTCACCGTCCCCGGCAAAGGGCATATGCAGTTTAGAGTTATGCCGTTCGGATTACACTCCGTCCCCGCCACCTTCCAGCGGTTACTAGATACACTACTCGGACCGGAATTAGAACCCTGCGTGTTCGCATACCTCGACAACATTATCATTTGCAATCGGACGTTCGACGAGCACTTGGTCACCCTACGAGAAGTTTTCCGCCGCCTGAAAGAGGCCCGACTCCAATTGAACCCCGGGAAATGCCGGTTTTGCGTCGAACAGTTAAAGTATTTGGGACACGTTATCATATATAACAGTGATCGTATATGCCAGCTGCACTCTATAAACCAAGCCGAACGCAACTATAGCGCGACCGAACTTGAGTGCTTGGCCTATGGGGAATCCGACGGATGAGGGAGTACCTCGAGGGATACCACTTTACGGTGATCACAGACCACCAGTCTCTTCGGTGGCTTCAAAAACCGGAGTCACCATCCGGACGCCTCGGACGGTGGGCATTCGAATTACAACAATTCGACTTCGAGATCAAATACCGCAAAGGAGTCCTGAATAAGGTAGCTGACGCACTGTCACGGCAGCCGGTAGTTGCCAACGTACGCACCACCACCTACCCGTGGTATCGTAAGCAGTGGACACACGACAACCCGCGAGATCAGCCCGACTACCGAATCACCGACGGAAAGCTATATAAACACATTCTCCACCAGCTGAACTTCAAAGACATCGCCTCCGAAGAGCAGTGGAAGGAATGTGTCCCGAAGGATAAGAGACCAGAGGTCCTGGCTCGCTACCACGACCATCCGACCGCGGGGCGCCTAACCTGGGAACTGCGAAAACGATCGCGCGCATCGACCCGCACTATTACCGGGAATGTTCCGCGGAATCGCGCGATACGTACAAAACTGCCAGAATTGCCTAGCACACAAAAGCGAGCAGAAGCGACCGCTGGGAACGGCATACGTCACGAACATCGAACATCCGTGGCAACAGGTCACAATAGACCTCGTCGGCCCCCTATCCACATCAAAGAACGGGCACACCTGGGTCTTGAATATGCAGGACCGCTTCACTAACAAGGAGACTGACGGAGTTGTCCCCCTCCGATTTTAATGGCCTTTGAATATGTTGTAGAGTAGCTCAAAATAAGAGACACGTATTTTTTTTTATCTGCGTATCTGAAGGTTTAGGGGTTGAAACCACCCTAGAGGCTAAAAGGATTTTTGCGTTTCCGAGAGTATATCTCGAAAACTATGAGAGATACAAAAAAATGTTTTATACAAAAGTTGCATGGTTCTCAACACTCTTTAAAATGGTGTATTTAGATTTTTTTTTAATATTACATTTTTGCAAATCCCTTCCTTCTTTCCCTTATTTTTGCAAATTTCAAAATTTTTGCAATAACCAAAATTGCACATTTTTTTAACCTGAATACGACCATATACTCCTTTTTTATATTTGCAAATCGCATCTTTGGGAAATGAACCAACATATGCTGCACGACAAGTGATTTATGGCGCGCTTGTCACGCAAAGGTCGACTAAAATTTAAATTGCATTAAAATTTTCCTGTTTACGCTGCGTCTGTGATTCGCAATAGTCTCTAGAACGTTCTAATAGTAATATTTGCTACAGTTGCCAAGGCATCCCCTCCAAATCAACATAATAACTGTCGTCTATAAATAATTTCGCGACGTGCTGTGCAACGCGTTATCGAAGTGTAGATTACGCACTGCTTATTAACTTGGGAAAAAAATCATATTTAAATGTCTATTTTAATTAATATAATATAATTATATTAAATTAATATTAACAAGTATATATTACAGATCAAATATAAAAATTATTCTCTATTTACTATTTTCGTTTCTTATATTGTTTTCCCGTAATAAGCATTGCGAATATACATTGATTTTTGTTTGATCACGCGTTGCACTCGAAATATGACGATTATTTATAAGGAGGCAATGATTATTTTAAGAGATATGTCGTGTGTCAAGTTCAGGCGCAATGCATATTAAATCGATCGTGCATATATACATGAATTTTCTCGGAGAGAAGCTTCTTGGAGAGGATGCCTTAGCAACTGCAGATTTTATTATTACATTTGAACGTCTTTGTGACTATTGCATAACACAGACGCGGCGTAAACAGGAAAATGTTTAATGTTAATTTGAACCGACTTTTGCGCGACACAATCAGTGTTTTATGCAGAGCGATAGTTTCTCAAAGATACAATTTGGAAACAAGGAAAAACTGTATATACTATGGGCTACGGTAAAAACAATATAAAATAATAATAGTAAAAGTAATAATATAAAATAATGAATATTAAATAAATCAATTTATTGAATCAACATTGGGAAATATATTTATTCCACTTTCACTCTACACTCTTGGCTGAATTGACAATGAAATATGAAATATAAAATTTGTCTACAAACGGTGCAGAAAACTAATTTACAGTAAAATTTTTCACGGTTTTTGTGATATTGGATACAACTAGTTCGTAATAAAAATTGTTCACGGTTTTGTGATTTTCGATACATTAGTAAATTATGAACATAAGAGCTGCTGCATTGTCATAAGAATATATTATCAGTTGGTTGCAGTAAAATGGCAATTAATCCTCACAACGTTTTATATCTTGTGGAACAAGATTTTGGAGAACGGCAAGTCACGGAAATAAGGGATGTAGAAAAAGAACTGGCTTCTTACGTTAAAGGTAAGTATATTATGTGACCATAGTAGTTATGTAATAAATTTATATAACAAAGTCTTTGCAAGTGTAAAATTATTTTCTTTGTTTGTGAATCTAGATATTCTAGTGCAAACACTAGAACATGGACAAACGTATGTAGAAACTGTATATGATCTAATATGCGGTTCTCCCGTGGATGATGTCAAGTGTGCATATGATCCAGAAGTTGAGGATGCTGAATTTAGGAATGATCCTTCTTTATCAGTTAGTGATAGAGTATCATTTGATTATAAAATGAAAACAGTGACATTTTGGAAATCGAATGCTAATGGTGCTAGGAAACCGTTTGAAGTGGTCCGAAAGAACTATCGACTTTGTAAACATAGGTCATATTTGAGAAGGTAATGAAATTTTCGCATTTTCTTGTAACGGTATCTGATGAAGAAATGATGTAGCAAAAATGTGGCTGCTTTTTTGCTCTTAAAATATTAAATAGTTATCCATAATACTTTGTAGAATTACCTAAAATATCATATGGAGGATTTGCTCGTTCCATCCAAGATTAAAATATAAAATATAATATTATATTTTTTAAGAAACAAATTTTAACGTAATTAAAACAAGTTATAATTAAAGAAATATATAAAAATATTTATATAAAGTGACCGAGGAAAAACGAAGGAAACAGACTTCGGCCTAGAAGGAAAGAAAGAAGATTCTTAATTCTCTGACAGGGAAGGTCACAGTGTGTTTAGTCACTAAATAACAAAGGCAAAATATTATTAATATTAAAATTATATAAATTAACATTCAGTGTTAATTTATTTATATCAAACAACACTATCTCTTCTTCATATTCTATTAAATATATCTTATTAAACGATATTATCTCTGTTCGAAGTTTTATAAAGGCTTAAACACAATGAAAAACGCAGGCAATAAAAACAGGGAATAGCAATAGCGAATGAAAGCCCACCAATTAGAAAAGCTCTTTGGTTCATGTGTTTAAGCCTTTATATATCCACTGATCTATTATCATGTAAATCTGTACTTAATGATATTACCATATGAGATAATATTGGGTTGGCAACTCTATAGCTTTTTAATACTTTTAGTTTCGTAATTGTTGTGAAAAGTTGTTATGTGCAAGTGACTGTTAAGTGCAACAGAAAGAAGAGGAAGAAAGAAGAGGAGAAAGGAGAAAAGAAGAAGAAGAGTGAAAGAGGGAGAAGGAAGAAGTGAAAGAAGAAGAAGAAGAGGTACGAAAATGTTTTGTTTATATATATGTATACTGTATACATTGCTTATAGAATTTTTGAAAAATACTTTAACTTATATATGTATTTTTGTGTAGTACTGTATACATTGCTTATAGAATTTATTATTGAAAAATACTCTAACTTACATATACATTTTTGTGTAGGAAGAAGAAAAGAAGAAATATCCGTCGCTGACATTGTGCTCAAGCTATATCGCTCTAGAAGGTAATAAAGAAGGTGAAAGCACCAACCGATAATGTATTATCTGTACATTTGAAAGTGATAAAGTCATAGATGTTTTTAATATTATTGTTTAGCAAGTTTTGAAATAATTTCTAAGTAAGCCTCCTTCAGTTGTTCGGAATCTTTTTGTAAATTAATGCTTACTATCTGCGATTTGATATGGATCATTTCAGATATTAAATGATTTTGATAATTGTATACAGTATCAAGAATTCTAACATCCTTTCAGTCAAACGAATGGTTATATTTTAACTTGTGTTCAGTAACTACCGAATGCTTTGATGGGTCAAGTCTTACAATGTATCTATGTCCTTTTGTTCTTGTCGAAAGTTGTCTTTTGTCCAACATAAGATGCATCACAGTTTTTATAATCATTTTGAATTTTATAAATGACATTGCTTTTCTTGAACTTTTCCGTTTCATCAAGTTAAGTTATTAGCGGCAACAATAGTGAAAAATAACGACTTAAGAAATGAGGTAAGCAAAGAAGTATTCAATTTTATAGTTTATTATTTTAATATCTTCTTTTACTTACAGGATATAAAGTATTACCACATATGATATACATAATAACAAGAAACAATGCGGTAAGTAATGTTGATTGTTTACTGCATTCTATCTTGTCTCTCAGCATTTTTACCCTGTATGCATTATATTTCATTTTGATTTTAAAATATTTAATAATAGTATTTTATATTACTAAAATTGTGCTATATGATAAGAATGATTTCTATTTTTTGTAGTTTGGAATCGCTGAAAGGAAATAATACAGAAAAGATTCGAGATGTATATTCGAGATGGTGTATCATCCTATAAATATATAAGATATGAAAATGGTTGCGTAGCAAGAAACAATGCGATAAGTAATGTTGATTGCTTACTGCATTCTATCTTGTCTCTCAGCATCTTCATCCCGTATGCATTACATTTCATTTTAAAATATTTAATAATAGTATTTTATAATTCAAAAAGTATAATTAAAATTGTGAGGTAAGCAAAGAAGTATTCAATTTTATAGTTTATTATTTTACTATTTTAATATCTTCTTTTATTTACAGGACATAAAAATGGTTTCTTTTATATACAAGATATGAAAATAATTGCGTAGCAAGAAACAATAGCGGTAAGTAATGTTGATTGCTTACTGCATCCTATTTTGTCTCTCAGCATTTTCATCCTGTATGTATTACATTTCATTTCGTTTAATAATAGTACTTTATGTTATAGTTATGTACACTATTTGGTTTGGAATCGCTGAAAGAAGATAACACAGAAAAGATTCAAAATGGTATATCAGCCTAAAAAGCCAAACTTGCATTTGCAATGGGCCATCTTTGAGAAAGATGATACACCATCTCGAATCTTTTCTGTGTTATCTTCTTTCAGCGATTCCAAATCAAATAGTGCACATAACTATAACATAAAGTACTATTAAACGAAATAAAATGTAATACATACAGGATAAAAATGCTGAGAGACAAGATAGGATGCAATAAGCAATCAACATTACTTACCGCATTGTTTCTTGCTACACAACTATTTTTATATCTTGTATAATTTATATCTTGTATATAAAAGAAACCATTTTTATGTCCTGTAAATAAAAGAAGATATTGAAATAATAAAATAATAAACTATAAAATTGAATACTTTTTCGGTTACCTAACAATTTTAATTATACTTTTTGAATTATAAAATACTATTATTAAATATTTTAAAATGAAATGTAATGCATACGGGATGAAGATGCTGAGAGACAAGATAGAATGCAGTAAGCAATCAACATTACTTATCGCATTGTTTCTTGCTACACAACCATTTTCATATCCCATATATTTATAGGATGATACACCATCTCGAATATACATCTCGAATCTTTTCTGTATTATTTCCTTTCAGCGATTCCAAACTATAAAAAATAGAAATCATTCTTATCATATAGCACAATTTTAGTAATATAAAATACTATTATTAAATATTTTAAAATCAAAATGAAATATAATGCATACAGGGAAAATGCTGAGAGACAAGATAGAATGCAGTAAACAATCAACATTACTTACCGCATTGTTTCTTGTTATTATGTATATATCATATGTGGTAGTACGTTATCAATATTCCCTAATATATATATATATATATATATATATATATATTAGAGAATATTGACGTATTACCACATATGATATACATAATAACAAGAAACAATGCGGTAAGTAATGTTGATTGTTTACTGCATTCTATCTTGTCTCTCAGCATTTTTACCCTGTATGCATTATATTTTATTTTGATTTTAAAATATTTAATAATAGTATTTTATATTATTAAAATTGTGCTATATGATAAGAATGATTTTTATTTTTTGTAGTTTGGAATTGCTGAAAGGAAATAATACAGAAAAGATTCGAGATGTATATTCGAGATGGTGTATCATCCTATAAATATATGGGATATGAAAATGGTTGTGTAGCAAGAAACAATGCGATAAGTAATGTTGATTGCTTACTGCATTCTATCTTGTCTCTCAGCATCTTCATCCCGTATGCATTACATTTCATTTTAAAATATTTAATAATAGTATTTTATAATTCAAAAAGTATAATTAAAATTGTTAGGTAACCGAAAAAGTATTCAATTTTATAGTTTATTATTTTATTATTTCAATATCTTCTTTTATTTACAGGACATAAAAATGGTTTCTTTTATATACAAGATATAAATTATACAAGATATAAAAATAGTTGTGTAGCAAGAAACAATGCGGTAAGTAATGTTGATTGCTTATTGCATCCTATCTTGTCACTCAGCATTTTTATCCTGTATGTATTACATTTTATTTCGTTTAATAGTACTTTATGTTATAGTTATGTGCACTATTTGATTTGGAATCGCTGAAAGAAGATAACACAGAAAAGATTCGAGATGTTGTATCATCCTAAAAAACCAAACTTGCATTTGCAATGGACCATCTTTGAGAAAGATGATACACCATCTCGAATATTTTCTGTGTTATCTTCTTTCAGCGATTCCAAATAGTGCACATAATTATAACATAAAGTACTATTATTAAAGGAAATGAAATGTAATACATACATGAAAATGCTGAGAGACAAGATAGAATGCAGCAAGCAATCAACATTACTTACCGCATTGTTTTTTGCTACGCAACTATGTTCATATCTTGTATATAAAAGAAACCATTTTTATGTCCTGTAAATAAAAGAAGATATTAAAATAGTAAAATAATAAACTATAAAATTGAATACTTCTTTGCTTACCTCACAATTTTAATTATACTTTTTGAATTATAAAATACTATTATTAAATATTTTAAAATGAAATGTAATGCATACGGGATGAAGATACTGAGAGACAAGATAGAATGCAGTAAGCAATCAACATTACTTATCGCATTGTTTCTTGCTACGCAACCATTTTCATATCTTATATATTTATAGGATGATACACCATCTCGAATATACATCTCGAATCTTTTCTGTATTATTTCCTTTCAGCGATTCCAAACTACAAAAAATAGAAATCATTCTTATCATATAGCACAATTTTAGTAATATAAAATACTATTATTAAATATTTTAAAATCAAAATGAAATATAATGCATACAGGGTAAAAATGCTGAGAGACAAGATAGAATGCAGTAAACAATCAACATTACTTACCGCATTGTTTCTTGTTATTATGTATATCATATGTGGTAATACGTTATCAATATTCTCTAATATATATATAGTGGCAGCTTTCTCAAAGTTATCCTGATCTTTCTCAAAGATGGCCCATTGCAAATGCAAGTTTGGTTTTTTAAGATGATACACCATCTCGAATCTTTTCTGTGTTATCTTCTTTCAGCGATTCCAAACCAAATAGTGTACAGTGTAACTATAACATAAAGTACTATTAATAAACAAAATGATACATAATATATACAAGATGAAAATGCTGAAAGACAAGATAGAATGCAGTAAGTAATCAACATTACTTACTGCATTATTTCTTGCTACGCAACTATTTTCATATCTTGTATATAAAAAGAAACCATTTTTATATCCTGTAAGTAAAAGAAGATATTAAAATAATAAACTATAAAATTGAATACTTCTTTGCTTACCTCATTTCTTAAGTCGTTATTTTTCACTATTGTTGCCGCTAATAACTTAACTTGATGAAACGGAAAAGTTCAAGAAAAGCAATGTCATTTATAAAATTCAAAATGATTATAAAAACTGTGATGCATCTTATGTTGGACAAAAAACAACTTTCTACAAGAACAAAAGGACATAGATATATTGTAAGACTTGACCCATCAAAGCATTCGGTAGTTACTGAACACAAGTTAAAATATAACCATTCGTTTGACTGAAAGGATGTTAGAATTCTTGATACTGTATACAATTATCAAAATCATTTAATATCTGAAATGATCCATATCAAATCGCAGATAGTAAGCATTAATTTACAAAAAGATTCCGAACAACTGAAGGAGGCTTACTTAGAAATTATTTCAAAACTTGCTAAACAATAATATTAAAAACATCTATGACTTTATCACTTTCA
>CABEGB010000461.1:0-34032 GCA_901521435.1 Crematogaster levior | reverse complement strand
GGATTTATTGAAAACACAATCCCCCGGCTGCGAACGGATGATGTCAATCTCAGACTTCACAACAGCACAATCTCACAGTTCACAATAATTTTTCAATAAATACGATTAAAAAATCGTAAGATATTGAAAACTAGAAAAAACAAACTACAAGCAACACACAGTGTATGTAATCACTCAAAACGGCAAAAGCTAGATCCAAACTTGTCACCGTTGTATTCGTATCACGATCATGAAACAAGTATAATCACAGATACACTGATATGCTAAAACCTTAAGCCAGGATTTACAATAAGTGTAGTAAGTCTTAAGCCGTAAGAAATATTTTAATGATACTTACAATGAAGTTGAATTAACGAAGTTTCCGAAACTGATGATTAATGTATAACATTATTATATAACATTATGTCAAAATATATATTTATTTTGTAAATATAAAAAGTATTTTTTATTTTTTAATCTGTGAACAAATATTTTATTTAGTGTTATTTTTAATTTCCTTGTGTAAACAATAAGTAATTTTTAAAAATTAATGTCGGATTTGTTTTAAGAAGACGTACATACATATTTGTCAATATTTATATTATTCATTTATTATTTACCCTCCTTTTGTCATATATATATGGAAATGTATTACATATAATTACATATAATTATATGGAAATGTATTTTACATAAATGCATATATATATGGGGCATTCTCTGTCAACCGGGCCACCCCCCTTCGCCATCACAGTTTTAAGATAAAAAATTCGTAATTAGGCTTAAATGATAGCTTATGGTGTCTACTTTTCAGAGCCGAGTGGCGATTTTCGGAATTTCAACATGGCGGACTCAATATGGCGCTCTAAATGAGAAAAGAAGTGACGGAAAATTATATATCTTGCAAAAACTATATGAAAAATGTATTTAAAAAATTCTTTTTTGGGTCTAATTAACACATGAATTTGAGAGCTTTTCGAACATATATGACGTTTTTCAAAATTCAAAATGGCGGACCCAATATGGCGGACAAAAGTGCAAAACATCGCGCGAATTCTGTGAAACTGCGTAGGCGGGGGTTTTTGAGATCGCTGATCATAAATATATGGCCAAAATTCAGAAATTCAAAATGGCGGATCCAATATTGCGGATCAAAAATGAAAGAAATAACATGTATTCCAGAAAACTGCGCAGACCGTGGTTACCAAGATCGCTAAGTAAGAATATAATTCAAAAATTCAGAAATTTATAGTGGCAGATCCAATGTGGCGGATCGACTGTGCAAAGAGTTGCATACATTCTAAGAAACTACGCCTACGAATGGTTGCGAGGCCGGAATACCAATCTAAATATGCATCTGAGACAGTAATTTACACTGAAAATCCGATTTTATTGACATGAAGTCGGCTTCTTTAAATATGGCAAAATAAATCATTTGTTAACTATAAATAAAATTGGTTCATAAATCGAGTAGGACAAGAACTTTTTCATATATTTGGAATGCTACTTTGCAATAAAACAATGAGGCTTCAGGCTTTCTACCTTTTCATAGAATTTATCAACAAAATCGTCAGATGAAAGTGTAGAATCTATCATCGTAGGCCTTACAACCCATCCATTCTTTGAATTGTATATTACCTAGTCAAAAATCATTTAAGATTTGTCCACAATATGTTGTAATATCGGAATAGATGGCAAGCAGTTTATATAATTACTTATCTAAATATTATTTTCTTTCTAAGTGTTTCTTACAACCAACAGTAGTTTACAGTTTTGGTTTATTTTTCTCTATTGTGAACTAAAGTTCTTAAAAAAAAAATTGTTTTCTTATTATAAAATAGCAAACGATAAACTTTTAGCACATTTCGCTGAATGTTGTCCTCAAATACCGTGTTCTTCTCTTAACCCTCCTGTGCATAATGACGAGTATACTCGTCAAACTAAGTCAGAACTCGCTCAAACATTTTTGTTAATAACTTTTGATCAAATTAATTTTACGATGCGTACGAAATTGCATATTGAAGCTTAAGGTTCAAAGATTATGTTGTAAGTGTTTTGAATTCTAAAACACCTTTCCGGAAATAACTTTTTGAAAAATATATGAACTGGAAAACGACTTAGTCGGTAAAAACTCATGCACAGGAGGGTTAATTACTTCATTTCTTTTCATTCTTTTTGACGTTCTAAATTAAAGTTCTAAAATCATCACATATTGTTCGTAATACTTTGATGTATTTCTTTCCACCTACGTTCTTGAAAGGATGGCAATATCGATCGAATGAAGTCTGACAATAGTATCTTTTTATGGAATATTGAACGGCAGTCTTTACTTCAATTACGCTCACTAGATGGCTTTCTTTTTTCACTAGTAGAATGAATTTCGGTCAGCTAATATGCAGTCCCAGATGCATAAACTTTATATTTGATGGAAATTAATTTTCATATAGATGTGTATTGGTGTTTTAATCTGCTCGTACAATAATCGTTTATTGCTGATAAATGTATTACTTATATGCGGAAATATATATTTCTTGAAGTATTTTGGCCTATACCGTCATTTTTATTTTGCATTATATTGTACATTTTATATTTTAAATAAAGATGTCAGAGTCTCGCAGCGATCGGTGTTGCAATCCTTTCAGGAAAATAGGTGAAAAGGGGCACGTAGGAAAAGTTTTACGATTAATATCCACCGATTTTCAAATTAACTATCCTAATATTTCCAGTATTTCCAAAATTTGTCACGATTGCCGAGAAAAATATAAGAATTCTTCACTTGGAGTATCACACGATGAAGAGATAGAAATAGACGGACATGATTCGTTAGAAAGTACTACATCATCTGTGGATGTCTCGGTAGAAGATGTAGAATTAAAAAAATCAAAACGAGAGTCTGAATTAGAAGAGCTGTTTAGTGGATTAACAGAAACATATAAAAACTTAGATGATCGTGATCCCCGAAGACTACAAATATTAACAATAGCTCCCCAATCTTGGAGTATTCGCAAAATAGCCAAAGAATTTAATACATCAAGAAGAATGGCAAAGGAAGGGAAGCAATTAAGAGAAAAACACGACATTTTAGCAAAACCGTCAGCAAAATGTGGTAAAAGTTTGCCGATTACTACTGTTCAGAAAGTTACAGAATTTTATACCAATGATATTAACAGTAGACTTATGCCAGGAAAAAAAGACGTAATTTCTGTGAAAGAAGGAAATAAAAGAACATTAGTCCAAAAAAGACTGTTGTTGTTAGGCTTAAAAGAATTGTATGCTAAATATAAAGAAGAGTGTGAAAGTGAGAATCTTGTTGGATTTAGTACCTTTGCCAAATTTCGGCCCCAGCATTGCATTCTGGCCGGAAGTTCGGGAACACATACGGTGTGTGTTTGCATTATACATCAAAACTGTAAACTACTGTTGGACGCCATAGACATTGCAAAAATTACAAAAAAAAGTGACATTCAGATAAGTAATTATACCGACTGCTTAAAGCAAATTATGTGTAAAAAACCAACTTCTGACTGTTATTTAAATAATTGTGCCGTTTGCCCCAGTATTACAGTATTTTCTGCAAATTTACGTCAAATCTTAGACGATTCTTTATTATATAATATACAATTTAGTGAATGGGTGGGTACTGATAGATCAACGTTGATAAATTCTACACTTTCAGCTGACGATTTTGTTGCCAAATTCTGTGAAAAGCTGGAAATCCTGAAGCCGCATTCTTTTATTGCAAAGGAGCAATCCAGATATGTAGAAAGTAGAAAAACAACTTTGAGAAATGGCGAAGTTCTTGTTTTACTCGATTTTTCCGAAAACCATGCCTATGTGGTACAAGATGCTTCCCAAGCATTCCACTTTAATAACAATCAATGTACGGTATTCCCCGTGATTTGTTATTATAAGGAAAATGAAGAAATAAAACATAAAAGTTTTATTTTTCTGTCGGATTGCTTAAAACATGACACATCGGCCGTTTATAAAATGCAGACGTTATTAATACCTGAAATAAAAAACCAGCTATGCGTAAATAAAATTATATACATTAGCGACGGTGCAAAACAGCACTTTAAAAACAGATATCAAATGAGTAATTTAGTTCACCATTTCGATGATTTCGGTATTAAAGCAGAATGGCATTGTACGGCGACAGCTCATGGGAAAAATGCTTGCGATGGGTTAGGAGCGACGTTCAAAAGAGAAGCATACAGACTTAGCCTTTTAGCGAAGCCACAGGATGCTCTACTAACATCTACAAAACTATATAATTGGGCTACATCAAACTTTAAAAATATCAACATTAGATACTATTCCACAAATGAGCACAATAAAATAATTAGAAAATTGAATAGAAGATTCAGTACTGCGCCAGCCGTTCCGAATATACAAAAAAGTCATAGTTTTACGCCAATCGAAAATAAAATATTAATTATTAAGCGATACTCTAACGCTACTGATAGTACAAAGCTATGCTACTAATGTAATATAATACTTATATTCAGATGAAAAAAATTATAAAAAGATTTAAAAAAATAAAAAAATGTTTAAAAATACAAAAAAAATAGAAAAATGTTTAAAAATATAAAAAAAAGAACAAAAAAAATAAAAAAAAAAAAAAAAACAGAAAAGACAAAAAAAGAAAATAATGCGGGCTTTACACAGACAAAAATAAGTCTTACAATTGTTACATCTAAAATTCAACATCGTGTAAGCCTCAATTTCAGTTCAAAACTGCGCTAATGTTCCTAAATTAAGTTTATGTTAAGGCTCAAAGTCTTAGCCACAAGCTCAAAACATATTTTTTTTAGTCAAAATATCAGCTAAAATATTTAAGCTAAAACATTCATTTAATTTAAGAAAATTAGTGTAATTTCGGACTGGAATTAAGCCTTTCATGAAGTTGAATTTTCGCTGTAGCAATTTTAAGACATAATTTCTTCTATGTATAGACAGTCTCCACCCTGTAAAACGCAGAGTTTTAACTTAAAAACTGACATAGGATATCAATAGTAGGTGCAACTTCTCTTGTACGAGCAGTTTCACAGAATTAACGGGACTATTTGCAATTTCGATCCGCCATATTAAATCCGTCATTTGTAATTTCTGAATTTTGGCCATATATTTGTGATCAGCGACCTCAAAAACCTCCGCCTACGCAGTTTCACAGAATTTGCGCGATGTTTTGCATTTTTCACCCACCATATTGGATCCGCCATTTTGAATTTCTGAATTTTGGCCATATATTTATGATCAGCGATCTCAAAAACCCCCGCCTACGCAGTTTCACAGAATTCGCGCGATGTTTTGCACTTTTGTCCGCCATATTGGGTCCGCCATTTTGAATTTTGAAAAACGTCATATATGTTCGAAAAGCTCCCAAATTCATGTGTTAATTAGACCCAAAAAAGAATTTTTTAAATACATTTTTCATATAGTTTTTGCAAGATATATAATTTTCCGTCACTTCTTTTCTCATTTAGAGCGCCATATTGAGTCCGCCATGTTGAAATTCCGAAAATCGCCACTCGGCTCTGAAAAGTAGACACCATAAGCTATCATTTAAGCCTAATTACGAATTTTTTATCTTAAAACTGTGATGGCGAAGGGGGGTGGCCCAGTTGACAGAGAATGCCCCATATATATAAAGGGTGTCCCCAAATTCACGCAAGAAGTAATTTTGATAGAAAACACAGGTTTATAATTAAAAATTGTAAATTTTTTATTGATTTATATAGTATACAGTATAGGGTTATGTATGGAATAGCATATCGGGTAAATGGCCTCCACGACTTTGCTGGCACATACGCACTCTTTTGTTGAAATTTTCCATGATTGTTTTGCATAAATGTGGCTGAATTTCGTTGATACAGCGCTCAATTTCCTCCTTCAAGGCGTGGGTGGTCGTGGGCTTGTTGGCATAAACCTTAGACTTCAAAAAACCCCAAAGAAAAAAATCCAATGGCGTTAAATCGCATGATCTGGGCGGCCAATTCTGATCACCAAAACGGGAAATTACACAACCAGGAAATGACTCATGCAGTAATTGAATTGTTTCTCGGGCTGTATGACATGTGGCACCGTCTTGTTGAAACCACATATCGTCCACATCCATATCTTGCAATTTTGGCACAAAAAACTGGATTATCATGTCGCGATAGCGAGCACCATTAACCGTTATTGTCGGACCAGCTGCATTTTCGAAGAAGAATGGTCCGATGATACCTCCAACCCAAAATCCGCACCAAACAGTGACACGTTGTGGATGCATTTGTTTCTCAACAATCACTCGTGGATTTTCTGAACCCCAAATGCGACAATTTTGTCGATTAACCAAGCCATCAAGATGAAAATGAGCCTCATCGCTGAAGATGATTTTGTTCGAAAAATCAGCATCCACTTTTTGTTGTTCCATAATCCATTCAACGAACTCTCTTCGCTCTGCGTGGTCAGTAGGCTTCAGTTCTTGAGTCAATTGAACTTTGTAAGCATGAAGATGCAAATCTTTCGTGAGAATACGCTGTAGAGAGCTTCTCGAAATGTCCAATTCTTGACCACGGCGCCGAATTGATGTTCCTGGACTCTCAGCAACACTCTCTCGAACTGCTTCAATGTTTTGTGTTGAACGACTTGTTGAAGGACGGCCAGACTGTTTAAGATCACTAATTGATCCAGTCTCTCTAAATTTTTTAATTAGTCTCTTTACAGTTGATGAAGTTAAATCACTATTCCGACCATATTTTGTACGAAAATTGCGAACTGTTGCTGCAAAACTTTCATTATTTCATTATTACAATTATTACAACTTTCATTATTACAAAATATCGCTCAACAATAAAAATGCGTTGTTCTTTTGTGTAGCGCTCCATTTTTAATAACCCTGAACTGTCAGCTGTCACGCTGTATTTTTTTTTGGTTGGCAACACTTTACTGCACAAATGGCGCAAAATTCAAATCTTGCGTGAATTTTGGGACACCCTTTATGTCGTATATATATATATATATATATATATATTGTATATATCAAGAGACACGGTAGTGTCTTGTGCTAAGTCCGCGCAAGCACAAGAAGACACTACCGTGTCTTATTACGCGAGTCGGTCAGTTGAGAGCACTCAATATTTCTGGTTTTCATATATCCGATCAACGGATCGACTTCTAAGTAGTCTCAATCGATAGAGCGGGGTTGAATTACATAATAAAAGTGTTTTTATTTTTGGGCTACATGCTCTATAAATCGAGTTATTATGACGCAAAGTCAAAAAGTGAAAAATATTAAGTAAGAAACGTCGTCGTCGTCGACCGAAAAAATGTACTGTTGAAGCATTCGACACAAGATCGCGCTAGTGATGCGATATGATCGATAATCGATCGACAGTAAGTGACGTCGATAAACGAAAGTTAGGTTAGCGGCGACGATAATGAAAAATATAACACTCAAGTCCTGGTTTGACAGGTATAGGTTACGTTTGTCTATCAATCAATGTGTATTATAAGAAATCGCGCTAGCGACACACTGTAAGTGCTGGCAAGAGGAGGTGCGGGAAAGAACGAAGAAATGTGCTAAAGTGTGGGCAAGGGGGGCCGCGGTCAGGGACGACGAAATATGCTATACAGGACGTCGTTTATTGGATTGGATACGTTTACAATAATGTAGTATGATCGATAATCGATCGACGGTAAGTGACATGGATAAACGAAAGTTAGATTACACAGCCACACAAAAAAAAAAAATTTCGACGCAGATGGTGAGATTATGATTACTATATGTTTTTCGGGTCGCTGAATCCGAATCCGAGGTCAGTTTTACTCCTGCACGTCAGGGTTTTGACATAACCTCAAAAAACATAGTAAATTTGAATTTTCTAAACATAAATAAAAAGCAAATAACAGATTTGTAGTATTTTAATCATTTTCTTTTTTCGAACTATATCGAGTTCTTTTCTCCTCAAAAGATCGATGCAATGTTTTACGTTTTCTACCTTCCTTCGGTAAGTCTCTTTTCATATTCCAGCAGAAATCTGCCATCATATGTTCGTCCCATTTTCCCTGATAGCGAGTTTCCATAACTTTTATGTCTTGATGAAAATCATATCAATGTTACTCGGACAACAATCAGGATTTACTAAATATCCTTGCTATTTATGTTTGTGGGATAGTAGAGATAGAGCAAAGCATTACGAACAAAGAAATTGGCCTGTAAGAGCATCGTTGACCACTGGTTCATATAACATCATTCACAAGTCGTTAGTAGATCCATCAAAAATTCTCATCCCTCCCCTTCACATAAAGCTTGGTCTGATGAAGCAGTTCGTTAAAGCTTTAGATAGAACAGGTAAATGTTTTCTATATCTCCAATCGAAGTTTCCAAAACTTTCTGAGGCAAAAGTGAAGGAAGGAGTATTTGATGGACCACAAATTCGCAAGCTGTTCAAAGATGAAAATTTTACTAGTATAATGAACGGACTTGAGAAAAAAGCTTGGCTTAGTTTCAAAGACGTGGCACACAATTTTTTGGGAAATACAAAAAGTCCACAGTATGAAAAAATTGTTAATAATATGGTAAAAAACTTCGAAAAACTAGGTTGTTTGATGAATTTGAAATTACATTTTTTGCACTCACATCTTGACGAATTCCCCAACAACCTAGGAGATTTTAGCGAAGAACAAGGGGAACGTTTTCATCAAGACATAAAAGTTATGGAAACTCGCTATCAGGGAAAATGGGACGAACATATGATGGCAGATTTCTGCTGGAATATGAAAAGAGACTTACCGAAGGAAGGTAGAAAACGTAAAACATTGCATCGATCTTTTGAGGAGAAAAGAACTCGATATAGTTCGAAAAAAGAAAATGATTAAAATACTACAAATCTGTTATTTGCTTTTTATTTATGTTTAGAAAATTCAAATTTACTATGTTTTTTGAGGTTATGTCAAAACCCTGACGTGCAGGAGTAAAACTGACCTCGGATTCGGATTCAGCGACCCGAAAAACATATAGTAATCATAATCTCACCATCTGCGTCGAAATTTTTTTTTTTTTGTGTGGCTGTGTTATTAGGGGCAACGACTTAAGAAATGAGGTAAGCAAAGAAGTATTCAATTTTATAGTTTATTATTTTAATATCTTCTTTTATGTACAGGATATAAAAATGGTTTCTTTTATATACAAGAAAATTTGTATGGCAAGAAATAATGCAGTAAGTAATGTTGATTGCTTACTGCATTCTATCTTATCTCACAGCATTTTCATTCTGTATGTATTACATTTCATTTCGTTAAATAATAGTACTTTATATTATAATTATGTGCACTTTGGTTTGAAAACGCTGAAAGAAGATAACACAGAAAAGATTCAAGATGGTGTATCATCCTAAAAAACCAAACTTGCATTTGTAATGGGCCATCTTTGAGAAAGATCAGGATAACTTTGAGAAAGCTGCCACCATATATATATATATATATTATATATATATATAGAATATTGATAACATACCACATATGATATATACATAATAACAAGAAACAATGCGGTAAGTAATGTTGATTGTTTACTGCATTTTATCTTGTCTCTCAGCATTTTCACCCTTTATTTCACCCATTATATTTCATTTTGATTTTAAAATATTTAATAATAGTATTTTATATTATTAAAATTGTGCTATATGATAAGAATGATTTTTATTTTTTGTAGTTTGGAATTGCTGAAAGGAAATAATACAGAAATGATTCGAGATGTATATTCAAGATGGTGTATCATCCTATAAATACTATATAGGATATGAAAATGGTTGTGTAGCAAGAAACAATGCGATAAGTAATGATGATTGCTTACTGCATTCTATCTTGTCTCTCAGCATCTTCATCTCTTATGCATTACATTTCATTTTAAAATATTTAATAATAGTATTTTATAATTCAAAAAGTATAATTAAAATTGTGAGGTAAACAAAGAAGTTCAATTTTATAATTTAATTTTATTATTTTAATATCTTCTTTTATTTACAGGACATAAAAATGGTTTATTTTATATATAAGATATGAAAATAGTTGTGTAGCAAGAAATAATGCAGTAAGTAATGTTGATTACTTACTGCATGCTATCTTGTCTCTCAGCATTTTCATACTGTATGTATTACATTTCATTTTGTTTAATAATAGTACTTTATGTTATAGTTATGTGCACTATTTGGTTTGGAATCGCTGAAAGAAGATAACACAGAAAAGATTCGAGATGTTGTATCATCCTAAAAAACCAAACTTGCATTTGCAATGGACCATCTTTGAGAAAGATGATACACCATCTCGAATATTTTCTGTGTTATCTTCTTTCAGCGATTCCAAACCAAATAGTGCACATAATTACATAATAACATAAAGTACTATTATTAAAAGAAATAAAATGTAATACATACATGAAAATGCTGAGAGACAAGATAGAATGCAGTAAGCAATCAACATTACTTACCGCATTGTTTTTTGCTACGCAACTATTTTCATATCTTGTATATAAAAGAAACCATTTTTATGTCCTGTAAATAAAAGAAGATATTAAAATAATAAAATAATAAACTATAAAATTGAATACTTCTTTGCTTACCTCACAATTTTAATTATACTTTTTGAATTATAAAATACTATTATTAAATATTTTAAAATGAAATGTAATGCATACGGGATGAAGATACTGAGAGACAAGATAGAATGCAGTAAGCAATCAACATTACTTATCGCATTGTTTCTTGCTACGCAACCATTTTCATATCTTATATAGTATTTATAGGATGATACACCATCTCGAATATACATCTCAAATCTTTTCTGTATTATTTCCTTTCAGCAATTACAAACTACAAAAAATAAAAATCATTCTTATTATATAGCACAATTTTAATAATATAAAATACTATTATTAAATATTTTAAAATCAAAATGAAATATAATGCATACAGGGTGAAAATGCTGAGAGACAAGATAAAATGCAGAAAACAATCAACATTACTTTCCGCATTGTTTCTTGTTATTATGTATATGTCATATGTGGTAGTACGTTATCAATATTCTCTAATATATATATAGTGGCTTTCTCAAAGTTATCCTGATCTTTTTCAAAGATGGCCCATTGCAAATACAAGTTTAGTTTTTTAGCATGATACACCATCTCGAATCTTTTCTATGTTATCTTCTTTCAGCGATTCCAAACCAAATAGTGCACATAACTATAACATAAGTACTATTATTAAACAAAATGAAATGTAATACATACAGAATGAAAATGCTGAGAGATAAGATAGGATACAGTAAGCAATCAACATTACTTACTGCATTATTTCTTGCTACGCAACTATTTTCATATCGTGCATATAAAAGAAACCATTTTTATATCCTGTACATAAAAGAAGATATTAAAATAATAAAATAATAAACTATAAAATTGAATACTTCTTTGCTTACCTCATTTCTTAAGTCGCTATTTTTTACTATCGTCGCTAATAACTTAACTTGATAAAACGGAAAAGCTCAAGAAGAGTAATGTCATTTACAAAAAAGAGTGATATCTCTAAAAAAATTACCTTTTTAAAAAAAGGTATAAAAAAGGTGCTAAGTCCGCGTCAAAAGTATCTTTGCAAAATAGTATAGTATTATTCACTAAAAAACTATTTGAAAACTATTTGAAAATAGTATAGTATTATTCACTAAAAAACTATTTGAAAACTTATTTCCAAAAGAGTGTGATTTTAATCTACACACATAAGTTATTTTAATCTAAACAAAATGGTTTATTTTAAACCATAAAAAAACTATAATTTATTTAATTATACATTCTACAAAAATAATGATATCAACAAATTGTGCTAACAAGGGGAGGTCTTGAGAGGGGGGATGGGGATCGGGAAACAGACTGGATGGGGATATAGTCTTGGGTGCCAGGTATCTCACCTTAAAGCCATTCATCCTAGTGGGCCCTCGTTTCGGAGAAATCGAAGAGAGAAGTCGTACATTATGAACATAGACCATAAAAAAATCAACCAAGTTCGAAGCAGTGAGTGGGCCGAGCGCGTAAGGCGGCTGGCTAGAACGCTGCAGGTCATGGGTTCGATCCCGGTTTGCATACTTTTTTTTTTTTAATCGAATTAACTAAAAAATAAAGAAAAATTATGAAAATAAAATTCTTATGTCACGTGCATAATACAAATTTATTTTTTATAAGAAGATTTACAAGTTTTTGGATGATAATCATCATATAAACATTTGAAACATAAATTGTTCTCACACCATGAACATTGTATAAAAGAAACCTGTCCACAACTACATTTATTTTTTATTAATGTCAAAGGAAAGCAGACTTCGTTGACGTTTCTGAATATTGGTTTATTATTCATTAATTTTGAGCCAAACCAGGCATATTTTATCATATTGGAAAACACAAGTGCACTCAATATGTAATACACAATAGAATGTATTTTAAAACGACAATTAGAATTAGACAAGCCCACATTTAGATAAACTAATATAATATTAAGAAAGGGCTAACGCTAGGTGTACGTGCGGAATTAATTTTTACATATAGTAAACGATTTGTACGCCATAGACAAATATGGAATGTTAAATTTTTACACCGATTTCATATCGAGATTCATATAGTGTATAGAAGATTAAATTTTAAAGTATATCGATCTCATATATCGAGTATCATAGATGTACCATGAGGAATGTATTTTAATTGCATCCTCGCGTGAAGAAATTTCGTGCAGTGAACATCGGTTATATTCTGCGTCTTCAGTTTTGCGAAAATACAATTATTGTGCATCCGAAAATGACAGAGCAAGTGCATCCATCAACTAGCCAAAGTCATGATGAAGAAGAGAAAGGATTTAGCGAGCAATTTCGTAATACTTTTACGAATGCTTTGCATTATGCATTCTCACTTTATAAAGAGAGAGGAATGATTTCTGATAATCCTCCTGAATTGATCAATTCTGACGCCATAGCAATGGGTAAACGAATTGCCGAGGAAACGATTCAACTTGTGACCGAATGCATTCTTGTGAAGGATGAAGATCTCATTTTAAATGACGAGTCAAATAACGAAGGATTATATGAAGAGGTACGTTTCAATTGTTTTCATTATATTTTTCTTTTCTTTCGAAATAAATATAAATATAAATATAAATATAAATATAAAAATAAATATCGAAAGAATATTAAAATAATAACGTCAATATTTTGCTTACATTAACAGTGTACTTTTGACGACGAAGATGACACCGATGAGATTTTTGACCCTGCGGATTATCGAGCACCTGCGCCAGATTATATACCATTAGATTATAAGGCTAAAGCTGTTGTCTTTGCCGAGTCTCATCCAAAATATAGTTTAAAAACTCTTCAATCCAGCGGTTTCTCTCGATTGAAAAAAAAGGAGAAATTGAAAAAATGGAAAGAAGACATCGAGCAAGGAGGAACTAGATACGACAAGTTATTTATGATAGATTCGGAAACTTTTGAGAGATTTAAGGAAGCTCGAAAATGCCACGAACAAGTGACAACGCGTACGTTACAACAATGGGCCATGGCAACCGCCTTTCCATACTTATCAGACAAATTCTCTTTTGTTGCGAGTTTTACGTGGGTGAAGAATTTCAAAAATAAGCACAGAATTAGGCAAAGAAAAATTACAAAATTTATCAGCAAAAATGATGTTGCAACGCTTGATGAAACTATTCAAGCAGCAGAGCGATTTAGAACACAAACGGTATTGATAATGCAAAATTACAATCCAAGGTTCATTATCAATACTGACCAAACTGGATGTACGTATGAATCTTTTTATAATCGCTCTCTGGATTTCCAAGGATCGAAGATTGTGCTAGTACGGAAGCAGAACTTGGCCAAAACAACTCATTCGTACACAGCGCAATATAGTTTGACGATTTCCGGAGAATTGCTGCCGCACGTATTCATATGTACACAAGAATCTGGTAACAAGTTTGGCCCGAGAGTCAGCAAAGAAGTTGAACGTTTAATGTTAGAATATGGAAATGTTATTGTTACCTGCTCGAAGTCGGGAAAGCTGACAAAAGAATTATACCAACAATTCTTGGAGACGGTAATGAAACCGTATGTTGGAGATAACGATTTTTTATTGTTGGTTGATTCGTGGAGTGGTCAAGTTGATAATACATTATATGATACAATCTTCACAAATGACACTGGTAAAGCTACTTGTACCATCAAAGTAATACCACCAAAATGTACGCCTTTGTGTCAGCCATGCGACGTGTATTTTTATCGTCAAGTAAAAAATCTTATTAAAAAGCTTCAAAGCGCGTCCCAACTGTTACAAGAACAACGTGAAATTTCTTCACGCGAGGACGCAATTAAAATACATTCTGTTGTGCATTACATATTGAGTGCACCTGTGTTTTCCAATATGATAAAATATGCCTGGTTTGGCTCAAAATTAATGAATAATAAACCAATATTCAGAAACGTCAACGAAGTCTGCTTTCCTTTGACATTAATAAAAAATAAATGTAGTTGTGGACAGGTTTCTTTTATACAATGTTCATGGTGTGAGAACAATTTATGTTTCAAATGTTTATATGATGATTATCATCCAAAAACTTGTAAATCTTCTTATAAAAAATAAATTTGTATTATGCACGTGACATAAGAATTTTATTTTCATAATCTTTCTTTATTTTTTAGTTAATTCGATTAAAAAAAAAAAAGTATGCAAACCGGGATCGAACCCATGACCTGCAGCGTTCTAGCCAGCCGCCTTACGCGCTCGGCCCACTCACTGCTTCGAACTTGGTTGATTTTTTTATGGTCTACGTTCATAATGTACGACTTCTCTCTTCGATTTCTCCGAAACGAGGGCCCACTAGGATGAATGGCTTTAAGGTGAGATACCTGGCACCCAAGACTATATCCCCATCCAGTCTGTTTCCCGATCCCCATCCCCCCTCTCAAGACCTCCCCTTGTAAGTAAAAATAAAAATTTAAAAAAATATTTTAATAAAAAATGATACAAAATAATGTAAAAAATAATTTTAATTTTTTAAATTATATCCTACTAAAAAAATTAAAAATTATTTACAAAAAATAAAAAATTAAAAATTAATGGAAAAATATAAAAATGTATATAAAAATTAAAAATTAATATAAAAATAAAAAATTTAATTAAAAGACTTAGCTCTGCTACAAAATATGCTATTTTAAAAATTAGCAGCGCTAAGTCTTTTAATTAAATTTTTTATTTTTATATTAATTTTTAATTTTTATATACATTTTTATATTTTTCCATTAATTTTTAATTTTTATTTTTAAATAGCAATAATTTTTAATTTTAGTATTTTTTATATAATTTAAAAAATTAAAATTATTTTTTACATTATTTTGTATCATTTTTTATTAAAATATTTTTTTAAATTTTTATTTTTACTTAGCACAATTTGTTGATATCATTATTTTTGTAGAATGTATAATTAAATAAATTATAGTTTTTTTATGGTTTAAAATAAACCATTTTGTTTAGATTAAAATAACTTATGTGTGTAGATTAAAATCACACTCTTTTGGAAATAAGTTTTCAAATAGTTTTTTAGTGAATAATACTATACTATTTTCAAATAGTTTTCAAATAGTTTTTTAGTGAATAATACTATACTATTTTCAAATAGTTTTCAAATAGTTTTTTAGTGAATAATACTATACTATTTTGCAAAGACACTTTTGACGCGGACTTAGCACCTTTTTTATACCTTTTTTTAAAAAGGTAATTTTTTAAGAGTATGTATATACATATATATACAGGGTGTCCCAGACCACCCGTACACCCCATTTAAAAGCTAGGGATGCGATTCTATCAAAAAATGTTGTAGACAAAAGTTGTATGGTTTTGAGGGAGACATAAGATGGTGTCATTAATTTGACCTCGAATAGTTACTTGAAGGTCATGTGAAGGTCACCTTTCATTTTTTAATTCGAAACCCCTATTTTTCATTAGATATTCTTCTAGCTTATCTCGAGAGCTTTCCAAAACATTATAATAAAGTATTTTTTCATTAAGTATTTTCCGAGTTATAAAGCTTGAAATAATTTCTCAATTTTACATAAATTGTAAAATATTTACTTTTTGATGACCTTACCTCAATACTTTTATGCACAGAATAATGAGAGAAACCAATTGGTGTCAAGAAAACACATAGTTGTTTTTAAGAAAAAATATGCAATTTGTAACTAACAATTACAACTTTTGTATACAACTTTTGTCTACAACATTTTTTGATAGAATCGCATCCCTAGTTTTTAAATGGGGTGTATGGGTGGTCTGGAACACCCTGTATATATATATATATATATATATATCTTACTATTATATAAAGAGACAGCGTTTGTTTGTTTGTCCGCAAAAATCTCAAAAATTACTTGACCAATTGTTTTGAAATTTTAAATGAAGATTTTTTATTACACATGGAATGCCATAGGCTATATAAAGTACAATTTTTTTAATGCATTATTTGCGAAAAAAAACATGGGACTACATTGCCATAGCGTAGGGACTACTTCGCGTAGGAATGGCGTTCTGCGGCCGGCGCTATGCAACACGCATAGCTTCGCGCAGTGGCCGATAGTTGGCGACTGGTTTGACAGTTCCCAAAACAGAAATGCGTCAGCAAAGTTACTTAAGTAGCTAAGATTTGGTGAAAGATTATTTTGACAATACACATTATAACAGTGGATTTTTTGGTGCTGCGGATAGCCGCGGGTATCCAGTGTTCGGGCGGCGGGATCGAAAGTTGAGAAACGAGGCGTTTGTCTTATCTTAAAACTATGTTTATTTAATACTATTACTTACATACTAACTTAACTATAATATGTACAATATCCGGTACTGCCGGCTTTAGACTTCGTTATTGGCGCGGGTGCGCGTGAATGTGGCTTAACGCGGCCGTACGCGTTCGGCTCGATTCGCCGGAGTTCGGCGGTACGATCTCGCGGACGGAGATCGGGCGGGATCGGCGGGCTCCGCGGTACTTCGGTGGCGCGGGCCTGCTTGCGGAGATCGGGCGGATTCGGCGGACTTCGCGGTATTTCGGCGGTTCGGTTACGAATTAATTCGCACGGCGGATCAGAGGGATGTTTCGGAGAGGTGGAGGCCTCTCATCACGAGGCGGGGGTTGCCGCTCAACTCGCGGTATGCCACTCAGCACGTGGTCTTCGGAGGTAGCTACTCAGCTCGTAGCTGGCTTAGTATGAAGGCGGGTAGTTGTCGCTCAACGCGCGACTCTCGACGATGCTCAGCTCGCACCCTGGAGGATTTTCTCGCTCAGCACGCAAGCGGGTAGGATCCGGAGACTATGTCCCGGTGGATAGACCAGCTCAGCACGCTGGTCGGAAGGAACATGCCCATTACCGCAAATCCTGCGTTATTTATACCCGCAGGTTGGTGACAGGCGGGTTGGTGCGGCGCGGAAACATTTGTTTATGCCGGAGGTGAGGACATGGGGTGACAGGACACGTTTGTTAACGAAACGCTTCGTTACACCCCCCTCTCGCAGACTCAAACGCTCGCAGATACAAAGAAAGAAATTTATTTTGGCGGTCTTACAATGTATTGCCCGTTGGGCTTTCGGCGGATAACGTATGTACTCTGGTCCATGCGGTGGCGGTAGCGTCCTCCGGCGCGGATCCGGCTCCAGAGGATGTTCCGGATGGCAGCCTCCGGTAGGGTGCTGTACCCGAGGATCGGTGCGCTCGTGGTGGTGGATGCTGGTGTGGGCCGGTCGGTGGTGAGCGGCGGTTCGGCCGGAGTTCGGCCGGTGAGCGGCTCTGGCGGCGGTTGGTCGGCGGGGGCCGTGGGACGTCTCTCGGATGGTTCTGGTTCGTCCAGGTCCGACAGGGATCCGAACAACTCCTCAAGCTCGGTGGTGAGTGCGGAGGCGACTTGCACGGTCTGCGTGTACAGACGTTCCTGTCAGGAGACGGTGGAACGGCCCCGAATCCTCGCCGGCGGGAGCCCTCGGTCCTCCAGACTCACCGTGGGTCTGGTGCGCGGTTTGGCTTCCGGGGGAGGAATTCGCCTCGGCTTCTGCGGTGGTTCTAGCGGCCTGCTCTCCTTGGTTTTCGCCATTCTCGTTTGTAATCCTGACGTTATTTGTCTCGCTATCGCTCGTGTCATCCCTTTATACTCGGTTGTTGTTCGTTGGTCCCGGGCAGTCCTTCAAATCTTTAATGTGCGCGGTTTCTATTCGCTGTACATTGGTGACGTCACGGATCCGTACGACGACCGGGGAGATGTACTCTTGTACGGTGTATGGTGGCGCGAGTTTCCCGACGAATCCGGTGTCGGCGTGGGATAGCGGGTGCTTCCGTTTGAGCACGTGGCTGCCGACGGCGGGTTTCCATTCTCTGCGGCGGAGGTTGTAGTATTTTTCCTGCCGTGTTGTTGCCTCGCGCTGTTGTTTCAAGGCTTCTTCGAATTTGGCTCGTAGCTTTGCCGTTTCTCGTACGCGTGTCGTCGGGCGGGCTGGTGTTTCCGCGTCGTCGGACAGGCCGATTTCATGCTGCGCGCGCAGTGTGCCGGGAGCGGTGAGTTCGCGGCCGTACGTTAGCATGGCCGGGGTGAAACCGGTGCTATCGTGGACCGCGGTGTTGGCCGCAAAGATTAGTTGCGGCAGCTTCTGATCCCAGAGACGGTGATTTGCCCCGACGTACTGGGCAACCATCGTCTTTACCGTGCGATTGGCTCGCTCGACCGAATTGCACTGCGGAGAGTACGGCGGTGTGAGGCGATGATTGATTCCCGCGCGGGCAAGCATCCTGCGGAATTCACGGCTTTGAAACTGTCGGCCGTTGTCGGTGATGACGCGGTGTGGACAACCGTGCCGGAGGATCACATCCTCTTCCACGCTTCGTGTGACGGCTGCGGCGGTGGCTTGTCTTAGTGGTCGGGCTGTTATCCACTTGGAGAAGACGGCACATCAGGATCCATGTATGACCTGCTGAGGATCTTGGCAACGGGCCGATCAGGTCGATGGCGATCACCAGGTTGGGTCCGTCCACTTCCGCGTGGTGCATCAATCCAGCGGTCATCCGCTGTTGGGGTTTGTATCGCTGACAATTCTGGCAGCGGCGCACATATTCGGTGGCCTGTCGGAACATCCCCGGCCAGTAGTATCTCTGGGCCAGCCTTCTGGTGGTCTTTGCGATCCCTAGATGTCCGGCGGTGTCGGCGTCGTAGCATTCTATTAACGTGCGGTCCCGTAGAGGCTTTGGCACGCAAAACTTCCATGCGGTCGGGTCGTCTTCTTCCTCCGGTAGCCGCCCTTGTATGTAACGGTACAGCTGCCCGTTCTCGACGCGGTAATCCGGATGTTTATGTGGTTCTTGCTGGACGGCTTCCGTCATTCGGTTATACCATGCACATTTTTCTTCTGGTGTGACGGCCGCGCGGTCCCAGTCTATAATCTCGGCTACCTCCTCCCCCTCGTCTAGAGGCTGGCGTGACAGTGCATCTGGTACATAATTCAGGGCCCCCTTCCGGTACTCTACGTCGAATTCGTGTTGTTGTAGGGCCACAGCCCATCGTGCCAATCGTCCGGTCGGGTTTTCTAATCCGCGGAGCCAGCGTAGCGAGAAGTGGTCGGTGATGACCTTGAAGCGGTATCCTTCCAAGTACGGCCTCATCTTTTCTATGCCCCACACGACGGCGAGGCACTCCTTTTCGGTGGCGGAGTAGTGTTTCTCCGCAGTCCGTAACGTGCGGCTGGCGTATGCTACGACTCGCTCCTGGCCGTTAATGTCTTGGGTGAGCACTGCCCCTAACCCTACGTCGCTGGCGTCGGTCTGCAGTACAAACGGTATATTAAAGTTCGGGCATTGTAGTACTGGCGTGGTGGCAAGGTGGTCGCGGGTCTTGCGGAAGGCGGCTTCCTGCTGCGGGCCCCATTCCCACCGTTTCTTTTTGTGGAGCAGATCGTTCAAAGGAGCCGTTGTTGTGGCCACGTTCGGGATAAACCTGCGGTACCACGACACCATCCCAAGAAATCGGCGCAGCGCGGGCAGTGTTGTCGGTGGTGGTATTTCAAGTATCGCTCGGACCTTCTCCGGATCGGTTCTCAGGCCTTGCTGGTCAACGACGTGGCCCAAGTATCTAAGGCTCGTCCGTCCGAACTGGCACTTGTCCGTGTTTATTCGCAGGTTTGCTTGTAGCAGCCGTTGCAGCACTTCTCGCAGGTTCTGTAAATCCTCTTCGAACGTGCGGCCAAGTATCACTATGTCGTCCAGATACGCGAAGGCCCGGGGTTCCATATCCGGACCGATTACCTGGTCCAGCAGCCGCTGGAATGTGGCGGGTGCGGCGTGCAGGCCGAACGGCATGACTCGGAACTGGAACTGGCCTCGTCCGGGGATGGCGAATGCGGGGTCAGTGGCCGGCTGTCTGGGTGTAATGGTACCTGCCAATATCCGTTTTTTAGGTCGATGGTTGATAGGAATTTTGCTTCCCTCAGTTGATCCAGGATGTGTTGGACAGGCGGCAGCGGATAGGCGTCTCGGACGGTGGCGTCGTTGACTTTCCTAAAGTCGATGCAGAATCAGTACCGGCCGTCCTTCTTCTTGGCCAAGACCACCCCCGAATTCCACGGGCTGCTCGTCGGTTCGATGCATCCTTCTTTTAACATAGTGTCTATTTCGGTATCGATTACGCTCTGCAGCGCCGGGTTGAACGTTCGATACCGCTATCGGCGCCTGTTCTGCCTTCAGGCGGATGCGGTGTTCGGCCAGCGTGGTGGTGCCCCGGCACGCTTGGAACTGTGGTAACATTTCATCCAGTAGCTGTTGGAGTTCCTTTCTCTGCCGTTCGGAACACCCAGATAGTCCGGTTACGGCTGGGTCGGTGCGGTCGGGGAGGAGGGTGGCAACCTCCGGCAACGTCCATTGAAATCCGGCCTTGCTCAGTAGCTTGATCCCGGCGATGACGTCTGGGTTGAGTCCTGCCAGCACGTGGAAGGTCTGCTGCCCGCGGTAATGCCCCATTCGTACTGGAGCGACGATTTTCTCGGTGACGGTGGCCTTCCGGCCATTCGCTAAGTATACCGCGGCGTTGATGTGGCGGTGGCGGGCGTATGGGCGGATGCGGGTGGCCAACTCCTCGGAGATGTACGAGAGGACCGCCCCGCAATCCAATAATGCCGTGTGTTGCTCCCCGAGTATCTTAATTATCCCTCTGGGTCGGGGGTCGACGGTGTTGTCGGGGTCGACGGTGTTGTCGGGGTCGATGCTTGGTAGGGACGGTGTCAGACGGTGGCGTCCTTCTCGGCATCGGTTGTCGGCCGGGGAACTCCCCTGGTATCCTCGGCCCTTGTTGCGTTTCCCGCCCCGTGACAGTTGCGGGTTAACACGCCTTCCTTCCCGCACTGTGAGCAAAAGAGCTTAGCCGGACGGCGGCAGAACCGGCGGGTGTGGCCCCTCTGGCCACAGTTCCAGCAGCACTCCTGCGGACGGTATCCGGGCGTTACGGCGGCGGCGGCGGTGGCGGCGGCGGTCTTCTCCTTTGACGGCTGGTACGTTTTTTCGTAGCGCCGATTATTCTCGTATTCGTCGGCCATGCTCAACATCTCGGTCAGGTTTCTAAAGTCTCTTCGCCGGACGTAGAAGCGATTTTCCGGGCGTAAATTGAAATAGATTCGCTCGAGCTGGTCTTCCGTACTCATCTGGCCGTGTCGGCGCATCAGTGTCTGTATGGCGGTGACATACTCCCGCGCGGTCTCTTTTGGTCCCTGAATGCGTCGTGCAATGGTCTCCTCTGCTTCGAACCGGCTTCGAGCAGGCACGTAATTTTGCCGGAAGCTTGCTTCGAAGTCCCTCCACGAACGCCAGTCCCCGCGATTGTTGCGATACCATAGAAGGGCCTGGTCTTTGAAGAGAAGCGGTAGCATTTTTGGAGCTGCTCTTGTGTCAGACCGTAGCTGTCTCTGAGGTCTTCCAGCCGCTCAAGGAAGGCGATGCCGTCCTTGCCATCGAACTGGCAACCCCACTTGCGGACGGTATCTAACAGTGCGGTTGTCTCCGCGAGCGTATTTCCGGCCCTGCGGGTGCCTCGGTTCGCGGGTGTTTCGTCCTCGTTGTCTTCGTCGGTTTCTCCTCCGGTCTCGCCTGGACTCGCCTTAGCGCCTGGCTCCTCGTGGAGATATTGTAGCAGACGCGTGCGCAGCTCGTCTCGCCCTCCTTCGGTAGGAAGACCCCTATTCGCGAGCTCTTCGATGAGCTCATCCTTTTGCAGGCGGTGTACCCACCCGGTGGTGGTTGGCGGTCGCATTTTCGCGGCGCGGGTTCGCCCACTCAACTTTCGAGTCCCTGTTCGGGCGCCATTTGTAACAGTGGATTTTTTGGTGCTGCGGATAGCCGCGGGTATCCAGTGTTCGGGCGGCGGGATCGAAAGTTGAGAAACGAGGCCCTTGTCTTATCTTAAAACTATGTTTATTTAATACTATTACTTTGTAACGATGAGAAAACATCGTACTGCCGGTCTAAATATCCGACCGAACGGCAGAACGGGGCGCGGTGCGCCCCACATTATTTTTAAATTATCATACACCGAATAACGCTCGAGGCTAACGGCCTCGCGTTATCAGAACCGAGCGCGTCCGGAAAAAACCGAGCGCCGAGCGACAACCGAAACCGACTCCCCGCTCCTATACCCGGCACACGTGTACCGATGGTGGGGGACAATCCCCTTCCCGTGGTAATTAGCGCGTGTCGAGTATAAAAAGGCGCTCGTAATTAGAAAAGTACCGATTCCGGAGCGAACAAGCAGAAGCATCTAGCCGAAGCAAGCGAGCAATCCTTAATCCGTATCCTAGAGCGACAAACACCAGGGAGTAGAGTGTTCTCTGCTTCCACCGAGCGTTCTCGGTAGATCGCAATCCTCTACAGCACCTGTCTCCGTGTCATCCGCGTGGGGTAGAGCGTTCTCTGCCTCCGTCGAGAGTTCTCGCCCGTTTGCCACCCACAGGTTCCTACCAGAATACGGGACGAGGGGTAGAGCGTTCTCTGCTTCCGTCGAGAGTTCTCGACTCCCGCACCAGCACCGAACACCCGTGCCAAATCCCGGAGACACCAACCAGAGTGCAACGGAGCGTTCTCCGTTACCGCCGAGCGTTCTCGGCCCGGTCGTCTCTTCCACGCGACCACCCGCAATTCTGCGCCTTCGCGCCCGATCCATAAAGCGTCAATTACCGCGCCGCGACCGACCATTGTTACGGCTACGAAATACGCGGGCCTTTAAACTACGCCGGCCATTGATACGCGACATAGCAGCACGCGCTTACCGCGTGATCGTACCGTGGGCACCGACTCACCACGCTACCGCGTGCATCACGCAACACCCGACGCTACCGTGCGCCCCGAATATCTGTTCTACCGTCACCATTCCCGTCGCGGTAATCGGGAATCTGAAACCTGTAACATTATATCGCGTATTTCATCCTACATCACTGTATATATCATTATCACGTCACCGCCCGCGTCACATCATTGTACATATATCATCCACGATCGCGTCTTGTAAATTCACTATTTGCGAAATAAAGAACTGTCTTTTGTCTCAGAACTCTCGTTTCTCACGATTACCCCTTCGAACCCCGGGTCCGGCGAGCTGTTACGAGCGTTCGGAAAAAGGGTCTTGTTTTAACTTACATACTAACTTAACTATAATATGTACAATATCCGGTACTGCCGGCTTTAGACTTTGTTATTGGCGCGGGTGCGCGTGAATGTGGCTCAACGCGGCCGTACGCGTTCGGCTCGATTCGCCGGAGTTCGGCGGTACGATCTCGCGGACGGAGATCGGGCAGGATTGGCGGGCTCCGCGGTACTTCGGTGGCGCGGGCCTGCTTGCGGAGATCGGGCGGATTCGGCGGACTTCGCGGTATTTCGGCGGCTCGGTTACGAATTAATTCGCACGGCGGATCAGAGGGATGTTTCGGAGAGGTGGAGGCCTCTCATCACGAGGCGGGGGTTGCCGCTCAACTCGCGGTATGCCACTCAGCACGTGGTCTTCGGAGGTAGCTACTCAGCTCGTAGCTGGCTTAGTATGAAGGCGGGTAGTTGTCGCTCAACGCGCGACTCTCGACGATGCTCAGCTCGCACCCTGGAGGATTTGCTCGCTCAGCACGCAAGCGGGTAGGATCCAGAGACTATGTCCCGGTGGATAGACCAGCTCAGCACGCTGGTCGGAAGGAACATGCCCATTACCGCAAATCCTGCGTTATTTATACCCGCAGGTTGGTGACAGGCGGGTTGGTGCGGCGCGGAAACATTTGTTTATGCCGGGGGTGACAGGACACGTTTGTTAACGAAACGCTTCGTTACAACATTTTTGCATTTGTATGTCATTGAGTGTATCAGCTATGATAATTTGATTTGTTGTATTTAAATTGTGTCTAATTGTAAATATTTTGTTTTTAAAATGCCAAAATCTCATTTGTCTCGAAAAACGTCGGATGCTAGACGTAAGGCAATTGTTCGACAAAATGAAAGCTTTGAGGAACGTGAATCTCGGCTCTTGCAAGTAAGAACAAATATTGCAAATAGTCGAGCATGTGAAATAAGTCCAGTCAGGGAAATGCGGTTGTTACAACAACGAATACAGACTTCTTCTCAAAGACAACGTGAATCGTCAGTGGAACGTTTACAAAGGCTTGAGAACCAGCGTATTCGTTCTATGAGTAATAGGCATGCTACTACGTTAAGAGCTGCATTTGAATATCAAGCTCATTTAGACTATATCAATTCAATACATGTACAAATTGGCTCAATGAATAAAATTTGCAATCATTGCAACGCCAAAAAATGGAAAGATGAAGCACCTGGTATGTGCTGTGCAGGAGGTAAAATTTCTTTGCCACAGCTTGATGAACCACCTGAACCTTTAAAAAAATTGATTTTAGGATTGCATCCCTTATCAAAACATTTTCTTGACAATGCTAGAAAGTACAATACATTATTTCAAATGACCTCTTTCGGGTCTAAACAAGTTGTAGAAGATAATTTTATGCCAACATTTAAAATTCAAGGCCAAGTCTACCACAGTATAGGAAGTTTACTTCCTATGCATAATAATAATCATCAATTTTTACAAATATACTTTATTTCGGATGCTGATCAATTATCACTTTGCTCAAATATTATTCTTAATTTAAATAGAGAATTGATGGAAATTTTACAAAATGTTTTGCAAAATAAAAATAATCTTATTAAAAGTTTTAAATATAATTTGGAAAATATGCGTAATACTAATGACGATTTTTAACTAATAATTCATTCTGATCGCGTGCCTACAAATCAACATAGAGGTCGTTATAATGCTCCAATTGTAAATGAAGTTGCTGTACTACTGGTAGATGAAGATAAAGGTCCTAGAGATATTATTTTACATTGCCGAGATAACAAAACAAAGCGAGTTTCAGAACTTCATCGTTCGTATGATCCTCTTCAATACCCTCTTATGTTTCCTACAGGACAAGATGAGTATTACGTTACAATACAACAGTCACATACTAATAAAAATGTTTCTTGCATGCAGTTTTACGTTTATAGATTTATGATCAGAATAAATACTATGAACTATTTGCATTTTTTTTTAAATTTATTTAATCAGTATGCTGTTGATATGAAAGCTAAAATGATTACTGAACGGATAAATTATATAAGACATAATCAAACGAAGCTACGTGCTGATGAATATATACATCTAAGAGATGCAATCAATCAAGATGCCAACATTCAAGCTGCCAATATTGGTGAACACGTTATACTTCCATCGTCTTTCACTGGTTCACCTCGATATATGCATGAAAAAACGCAAGATGCCATGACATACGTCCGCAAATATGGGCGACCAGATTTATTTATAACTTTTACTTGCAACCCCCAATGGTCAGAAATTCAAAATGAATTATTTCCAGGACAAACATCATCTGATAGACATGATATTGTATCTCGCGTGTTTCATTTAAAACTGAAAAAATTTTTAGACCAAATAACAAAAAAAGAAGTGTTTGGCAAAGTAAACTGTTATGCATATAGTGTTGAATGGCAAAAACGAGGATTACCGCATGCTCACTTATTAATATGGCTGGATGTAAAAATTCAACCTGATGAAATCGATCTTATTATTTCTGTAGAACTTCCAAATAAAGATGAGGATCCATTATTATTTGATATAGTTTGTAAAAACATGATTCATGGTCCCTGTGGTGATCTGAATGCATCATCACCCTGCATGAAAGATGGTAAATGCACAAAAAAGTATCCTCGACCATTCATAGCAGAAACACAAACTGGTGACGATGGATATCCAACTTATCGTAGAAGAACTCCTGAAGACGGAGGATATACTGCTTCTATCAATTTACGCAGGACTACAATTGATGTTGATAATAGATGGGTTGTTCCATATAATCCATACTTATTAAGAACTTTTAATACTCATATCAATGTAGAGTATTGCTATTCTGTTCAAGCTATTAAGTATATCTGTAAATACATTAACAAAGGATCCGATTCAGCAACATTTTCTATTGAAAACGATGTAGATGAATTAAATAACTATATTAATGGGCGTTACATATGTACTTCTGAGGCATTTTGGCGGTTTTTTAATTTTCAATCCATGAACGGTTTCCAACTGTAGTCCACTTAGCTGTTCATTTAGAAAATAATCAACGTGTGTATTTTACTGAAGAAAACCTTCGAGATGTTATTCAAACTCCACGTAACTCTACGTAAAACTACTCTTACTGCTTTTTTCGATCTTTGCCAATCAGATGATTTTGCTAAGACTCTTTTATACCCTGAAGTTCCTAGCTATTATACTTGGACTAATAATAAATTTTCTAGGAGAAGAAAACGCGGATTGGATGTCGACGGTTATCCAGATATTAAAAAAGATACAGCTCTTGGTAGAGTGTACTATTCACCCTAATCAAAGCGAATGTTTTCATCTTCGTATGCTTTTACATCATGTAAGAGGTCCTACCTCTTTTGATCATTTAAAAACTGTTGATGGTATTGTTCATCCCACTTTTAAAGCTGCTTGCAGGGCTTTAGGTCTTTTAGAAAGTGATAATCATTGGAAAGATACTCTGGCAGATGCTTCCATATCTCAAACTCCATCTAAATTAAGAGATTTATTTGCTATTATTTTAATCTTTTGCCATCCTTCTGAACCATCTATTTTATGGGAAACATTTAAAGAACAATTTTGTGAAGATATTTTATACCATGTTAGATGTCGCAGAAACGATGATTCTACTACATTCTGAAGATATTTTTAATAAAGGTCTTATAGCAATTGAAGACAAGGTAGTTAGTCTTAGTGAAAAGTATTTATGTGATTATGGTTTACCAACATCAATTCGTAATGAACAAGATAATCCTTACGATTCAATGTTCAAAAATTTCATTAATATTGATGAGCTTCAAGAATATGTTAATAATAATCTCTGCAAATTAGTACCAGATCAACGTGAAGCATATGATTTAATTACACAAAATGTCCACAGTGATAAAAAACAAATATTTTTTTTAGATGCTCCTGGAGGGACTAGAAAAACCTTCTTGATAAACCTACTCCTCGCATATGTTCGTTCGACAGGTAGTTTGGCTCTCGGCGTAGCATCCTCAGGTATAGCTGCTACGCTTCTCAATGGAGGTAGAACCGCTCATTCAACATTTAAATTACCTTTAAATGTAACATGTGAAAAAGAATTAGTTTGTTCTATTCGTAAAAATGGCCCTCTTGCTGCCATTTTCAAAGATACTAAACTTATTGTATGGGATGAATGCACCATGATTCATCGTGCTCATGTTGAAGCAATTGATCGAACCCTTCGAGACCTTAGGTTAAAACAAGACCCTTTTTCCGAACGCTCGTAACAGCTCGCCGGACCCGGGGTTCGAAGGGTGGTCGTGAGAAACGAGAGTTCTGAGATAAAAGACAGTTCCTTTATTTCGCCAATAATGAATTTACAAAACGTGGTCGTGGATGAGATATATATGTACAATGGTGTGACGCGGGCGGTGTAATGACGTGAAAATGATATATATACAATGATGGAGGGTGAATCGCGCGATATGATGATACGATCCGAATTCCCGATTATCGCGGTGGTACTGGTAGCGGTAGAACAGGTCCCAATACTTGGGGCGCACGGTAGCGTCGAGTGTTGCGTGGTACGCGCGGTAGCGTGGTGAGTCGGTACTTCACGGTACGATCACGCGGTGAGCGCGTGACGCGGTGTCGCGTATCAATGGCTGGCGCGGCGCGGTGATTGACACTTCGTGGACCGTGCGTGAGGGCGCGGAATCGTGGTCGGTCGCGTGGAGGAGACGACCGGGCCGAGAACGCTCGGCGGTAACGGAGAACGCTCCGTTGCACTCTGGTCGGTGTCTCCGGGATTTGGCACGGGTGTTCGGTGCGGATGCGGGAGTCGAGAACTCTCGACGGAGGCAGAGAACGCTCTACCCCGCGTCCCGTATTCTGGTAGGAACCTGTGGGTGGCAAACGGGCGAGAACTCTCGCCGGAGGCAGAGAACGCTCTACCCCACGCGGATGCCACTGAGACAGGTTTTTACAGAGGATTGCGATCTACCGAGAACGCTCGGTGGAAACAGAGAACGCTCTACTCCCTGGTTTTGTCGCTCTAGGATACGGATCTAGGATGGCTCGCTCGCTTCGGCTAAATGCTTCTGCTTGCTCGCTCCGGAATCGGTACTTTCCTAATTGCGAGCGTCTTTTTATACCCGACACGCGCTAATTACCACGGGAAGGGGATCATCCCCGCCATCGGTATACGCGTGCCGGGTATAGGAGCGGGGAGTCGGTTTCGGATATCGCTCGGCGCTCGGCTCTTTCCGGATTCGCTCGGTTCGGATAACGCGAGGCCGTTAGCCTCGAGCGTTACTCGGTGTATAATAATTTAAAAATAATGTGGGGCACACCGCGCCCCGTTCTGCCGTTTTTGGTCGAGTATTTGACCGGCAGTACGATGCTTTTCTGGGGAGCATCGTTACAAGGTCATGTAATAAATTGATGGGTGGTTTAACTTTTGTTTTTGCTGGAGATTTTCGTCAAACTTTGCCGGTAATACCTAAAGGAACAAGGGCTGATATAATAAAAGCATGTCTAAAATCATCACCAATATGGGGATCGGTTTCTACTTTACATTTAAGAACAAATATGAGAGTACATCTTGGAGGAGGAAACACGGAATTTCCACTTCACCTACTCAGTGTTGGTAATGGAACGATACCAAATGATCGTGGCATTATATCTGTCGATTCAAAATTAGGTAAGATTGTAACAACTATTACTGATCTTATTTCTAATGTCTATCCTAATATTGATGATCTTTTACAGAAACCATACTCCTGGCTTTGTGAAAGAGCTATTATAACACCACGAAACGTATCTGCATCTGAAATTAACAATATTATTTTAGATCACGTAAGAGGAGAAACTAAAGAGTATCGATCAATTGATGCTGTTGTGAGTACGCTGTTCACTATCCACAAGAATTTTTGAATTTACTTAATCCTGCTGGCTTTCCACCACATAACTTACAACTTAAAGTTGGAGTTCCTATAATATTATTACGTAATTTAAACCCACCAAAATTATGTAACGGTATGAGACTGCAAATAAAAGTTATGCGTAATAATGTTATCGAAGCTACTATTCTTACTGGACCAGCAGCGGGAGAAATTGCCTTTATACCCCGTATACCTATGATTCCTACTGATTTACCTTTCCAGTTTAAGAGACTACAATTCCCCATTAAAGTTTTGTTCGTTATTACAATTAATAAGACTCAAGGCCAAACATTTCAATATGTTGGTATTGATTTACGCTCTGACTGTTTCTCACATGGACAGTTATATGTGGGACTATCAAGAACAGGTAAACCGGAAAATCAGTTTATTCTATTACCAGATGGTTTGAAAACAAAAAATGTTATTTACTCTGAAGTTCTTTAAAATAAATATTTCAAAAAAGATCATATTACAAGCACTAATGACACACTCCAAGTTCTATTCAATTATAACGCCGGCAAGGCCGCGACGGAGGATGCTAGTATACAGGGTGATTCAGAACGACTTAGTTGTCCGGGCACAGACGTATTCCTGAGTGAATTCTGAGACGATTTTTCCTTTGCCAAAATTTTATTTGAAGCTTAGATTTTGAGTTATTAATGAAAATAGTTAGCGAATCGTGAGCCGCGTACGAGAGGCAGGCAGGCAGGGACGGCGCAAGCCGCGATTCACCGTTACACGCGGGCGCTTACGCGAGGCGCCCGCTGCGATCAGCTGACGTAGCAGGCCCAAATACACATACACACACATCTCTCTCTCTCTCTCTCTCTCTCTCTCTGTCTCTCTCTTTTGTCCCTCTTTCTCTCATACACACACACACGCATACACACACACACACACACACACACACATTCACACACACACATTCACTTACCTTATCAAATTCGATGTCTTCGTATACCGCTTGACGGATAAATAATTCCATTCGAAATTAACAATAACACACACGTCTTATTTTACACGTAATGCAAATCCACGATAATACACACGATTGAGGATACGATATTTTTTTTCTTTCACGTATGTCAACACTTTTTTCGTATCGAATTTATTCACGCTTTTAAGTGATTTATAAATCGAGTCATTACTATTAATCACTACCGAGTAATCTCACTTCGCGGCTTATTTTTATAATTAAGAAACAATACACACATTGCACACAATCACAGTATAATCCACACAGCATGCATGTCCAAAAGATGTACAGAGGACATTCCAATAAGAATATCTTTCAGAGATACGATCTCTTTGGGATGTCCTACAAACGTTTCCTGGATATGCAAGCTGTGTAGGAATTAATCCGCGAAACTTTTTGTCTTGTACGAAGTCTGTCACGTATCAGTACTTTCACACACTCACACTCGACTCGAATAAATCTGTTCGTTGCTGTTAATCACTACCGATTAATTTTATTCAGCGACCGACAACGATCCGAAGAAAGAAACGCGTTTACACGACACACGTAACGCCCGGTACGCGATGCGACTGTAGCAGGTTATGTTTTTTGAAACAGCTGAGACGATGCTACACTCGGAATGCGCTCACGCGACCAAGTGGGGAGGGGGGGGGGAGAGGAATTTGGCGCGCATACGTACAGAAATGATAAGAGCCATACTACATGTGACACATGTACGTGCTTTTCATTTCTGTGCATGAGAATGCTCTTGTTGACTTTTTTATAATTTCTTTCATAACACAGCCACACAAAAAAAATTTTTGGTTCTGACCTGGGGGTCTGACTATGCCTACTATATGTTTTTGGGGTCGCTGAATCCGAATCTGAGGTCTGTTTTGTCCTATCAGATCAGGATTTGTTCATAACCTTAAAAAAACTCATGAAATCACATACAAAAATTTTTTTTTCTGATTTCGGGTCTGACAATTTCTATTATATATCTTTAGTGTCGTTGATTCCGAATCCGATGTTTATTTAGCCTCATCAGATCATGATTCTTCCATAACCTCAAGAAACCGATGATTCAAGCTATTAAACGCACATTGAATTTCTAAGAATTGAATTAAAATAAAAAAATTCAAGCTCCTAAGCCTCAGAACTCGTCTAACTCTTTAATCAAGCTCACCATATCTCTTAATAACCCAGTGTAATAACTACGTGTATTCAAAATTCAACTGGAAATCTATATCATGTCTATAATCGCACAACTACAAGACATGAAAGTTATTGAAACTCACTATCAGGGACGATGGGATGTCAATATGCTGGCAGACTTTTGCTGGATGCTCAAAAGAGAGACACTTGCACAAAACAAGAAGCGTAAAAAAAATCCTATTCATAGATCATTTGAAGAAAAAAGAACTCGATACAGCTCCAAGAAAGAACATTGAAAAAAGTGAAATATTATGCCTAACATGAACAGATTTAACCAACAGTCCTTTTAAGGGCTACATGATGTACAAAACCCGATCGTGCAACCTACCCGCGGTGTACATCGGATAATGCTAATGCCGACGGTACAATGAATCATTAGACTAACATTAGTTGAATAAGCCTAAGAATATAAATATATTGAATGTTTATTTGTTAGAACAATATTTTCAGATTTGTTTTTTTTACTAAAACACGCTTCAAGTGTGCGATATTTCCACTATCGCACGTTCCAACGTACGATATCCCAAAATCGCACGCTGAAGCAGAATAATCAAACGGAGTGTGAAATCTGCTGTTTTCTACAATCAAAACTATTGCGCAAAGTGGCATATTTCGGGCATGCGTGATGAAAAATATAGAAGGAATTGTCAGACCCGAAATCAGAAAAAAAATTTTTTATGTGGTTTCATGAGTTTTTTTGAGGTTATGAACAAATCCTGATCTGATAGGACAAAACAGACCTCAGATTCGGATTCAGCGACCCCAAAAACATATAGTAGGCATAGTCAGACCCCCAGGTCAGAAACAAAAATTTTTTTTGTGTGGCTGTGTAATTAATCATATGCATGTGTATACTGCGAACTCAAAGAGAATTTTTATCGAGAATAAAATATTTGATTGCCCTGAAAAGTGCAAGAGATTATTAGTTTAAAATAACTTTTTCTTTATAATATTTCTTTATAATTATTAATCATATGTGTATTGCGAACTCGAAGAGAATTTTCATCGAGAATGAAATAATTGGTTGCCCTGAAAAGGGCAAGTGATTTATTATTTTTGAAGATGACTTTTTCTTTCTTCTTCTTTTTATAATAAATGTTCAAAGTGTCCGCCGTTCATCGTGATACAAGCTCTCATACGTTTCAATAAATTTTCTCCAATTTTCTCCATGACTTCGTCCTCGATTGAAAAAATGGCATGATGAAGTTTGTCGTTTAATTCTTCGACGTTCTCAGGAGGTTGCCTATAAATTATTTCCTTGCAGTAACCCCACAAGAAAAAATCCAACGGATTGAGGTCTGGAGATCTTGCAGGCCAACGTATCGGTCCATATCGGCCCATCCAACGTCCGGGAAATTGCTCATTTAAAAAATTTGTGACGATTCTAGCGTTATGTGGGCCAGCACCGTCTTGTTGAAATGTAATTTTATTTCTATTAAATAATGGAATTTCTTCCAAAAAATCTGGCAGATTTTCAGCAAGAAATTCCGTATACGATGCGCCAGTTAGTCTTTCTGGAAGAATAACTGGGCCTAATATCGTTGTATCCATAATTCCAGCCCAGACGTTCAATTTCCAACGAACTTGATAATTTCGGAGTCGTGTCACCCGTGGATTTTCTTTATCCTCGGAGGAAGAGATTTTGCGAGGATTTCTTGAGAAGAGTAAATCAAGATCCAGAATTTCTCTCTCATGTAATATTCAGCGATGAATCGCTGTTCACACGAGAAGGAATATTCAACTCCCACAACATGCATATGTGGGACGAAGAAAATCCACGGGTGACACGACTCCGAAATTATCAAGTTCGTTGGAAATTGAACGTCTGGGCTGGAATTATGGATACAACGATATTAGGCCCAGTTATTCTTCCAGAAAGACTAACTGGCGCATCGTATACGGAATTCTTGCTGAAAATCTGCCAGATTTTTTGGAAGAAATTCCATTATTTAATAGAAATAAAATTACATTTCAACAAGACGGTGCTGGCCCACATAACGCTAGAATCGTCACAAATTTTTTAAATGAGCAATTTCCCGGACGTTGGATGGGCCGATATGGACCGATACGTTGGCCTGCAAGATCTCCAGACCTCAATCCGTTGGATTTTTTCTTGTGGGGTTACTGCAAGGAAATAATTTATAGGCAACCTCCTGAGAACGTCGAAGAATTAAACGACAAACTTCATCATGCCATTTTTTCAATCGAGGACGAAGTCATGGAGAAAATTGGAGAAAATTTATTGAAACGTATGAGAGCTTGTATCACGA
>CABEGB010000460.1:0-34073 GCA_901521435.1 Crematogaster levior | reverse complement strand
TTATTATTGCGGAAGCTATAGGAGCTTAAATTGGTTTTTGGAGGGTGTTGCAAAACTTTCCGACGGTAGTGTATATCTAATCAAAAATATAAATATAAATTTTTTTAAATATATGATATTATTTTTCATACTGGCGTGTACTTGACGATTCTTTTACTTTTTTTAAAAGGATAACTTTTAATGATATTATTCTTTTTTTAATTCATCATCATCACAAAACCTTCAGTCCGAAGGTTGGACGTGTATCTCCATTGCGTTATTTGACTTCCCAAATAATAGAATTCTGTAACTTCTAATTCCTCGTTTCCAAATTGCATTTTAGTTTTTTAAATACTATTTTTGCGCCCCTTAGAATTTTACTTTTCTTTTTATTAATCTTTTATTAGTTTTCTTTTTATTAATTATTAATACCGTAATCTTCTATCAAAACCGCTTTCATTTTGTTCAAGGTTCCAGTTCTTCTTTGCTGGAAAGCTGTTTTTTCGTTAATTCTATTAATTGTTTCTTCGATATACAAATTAAAAATTAGCAGTGACAACATGTATCTATATTACACTTCCCTCCTAATATCCACCTCTACATTTTTGTTCAACTTCTATAACTGTCGTTTGTTCTTTGTACTGAGGTTTTATATCATTTTTCTACCCCTATATTTTATCTGTACATTTTTAAGTACTTCGAACATCTTTTTCCATTTTACATTGTCGAAAACTTTGTCTAAATCTACAAATCCTATATAAACACTCTTTCATTGTTCTATTGTTTTCTCTATTATTACCTGCACAAAGCTTCACGCATTTTTTCTATTTCCATCTAAATCCGAATTAGCCTTTCTCTAATATTTCTTCGAACGTCTTTTCTAGTAAATTAAACATTTTTAAACAGCATTTTTATATGACTTAATTCTTTGGAGCACAGAACTTTACAACAAAAAATGCCTTAAAAATGCACAAAAACTTTATTTTTATAAAATGTAACAAAACAGTTTTATTTTAATTTGGAAATATATAAATTTTTATGACTTTAGATTTAGTTTTTAAAATTTAAAAGTGGTATGAATAACATCCCCCATCATACGCGTTTAAGCACTGAAAAAGTGGCACATTTTTCATACTATTATGTCTTAAAGATATAATATTTATATTTTTACACACACACATACAATGTTTTTAATATATGTTAAAATATTTACAGAAATATTTCAAGAGTATGATTAAATACACGAAATTTGACATTTGAACTGTTGAATCGGTTAACAGCTTGGAACAGCGAAAATTGTAGCACGAGAGAAAGAGAGAGAAGATTATGTGTGGGCTGTATTCTTCTGTTCGAAGCTCTAAGCGTACATACGTGGTCTGCCCAAGTTCGACCTTTCTGTATCGAGAAAAAGCTACTCCGGAGTATTATGAACTCCTTTAAAGTAGTCTCCTTTCGAAGTCATGACTTTCTTCTAGCAGTCTATCCACTTCCGGAAGTAGTCTTGGAAGTTGTTTTTTGTGATAGTCCCTCGTTGCTATTTCGTTTCATTGCCTCAATATCGTCAAATCTTTTACCTTTCAATGGATTTTTCAACTTAGAAAATAACCAAACACGGAACTATATCAGGATGTCTTCGGCAACTTCAATTCGAAAATCCTTTTGATCGTGAGCACTCGTGGAATGAATTTAGCAATCACGCGGCTCACTCCTAGATCTTCAGTCAAAATTCGAGAAACAATAGTTTTTGGGGTCCTCTTCTAACTCCCGTACAGTCAAACGACGATTTTCGTTGATTATGACTCGTTGTTAATGCGCTACAGGGACAGAATCCAGGCTGATAAAAAGATCACAATAATTTACCTTACACTTATGTGATTCAGCTCGCAATTCAATAAGTAATGTCATAACTAATTTTTTAAACACTGACAAACATCTTGACTTAACTGACAAATTCATTTTGAACAAACTGTATAATTGCAAAAAATTCATAAGACAAAACAATGACTTATTAATAACCAAAGCTGACAAAGGACAGGTCACAGTTATAATCGAACGAAATAAATATGATGAACAAATGTTTGCGTTATTGAATGATGAATTGACTTATAAGAAATTAAAAAGAGACCCCACAAGATCATTACAGAATAACTTGAATGAACTAATTAAAACATGGAAAATTAATTCAATTATAGACGATTACACCTACAAAACACTTCGATGCACCAACGGTAATCTCCCCAGATGTTATGGACTGCCGAAGATTCATAAGAATGATTATCCACTTCGCATCATTGTATCGGCATCTGGGAGTCCGTTATACAACGTTGCTAAATATTTACATCAGATATTAGAGGGGTCTGTTCCGAAGCCAAAATCTTATATTAAAGATAGTTGGACTCTTGCTAAAAATTTAAAAAATATGCACATTCACGCCAATCAATCTCTTTTATCCTTGGATGTCACCGCTCTTTATAACAACATCTTTAAAGAATTAATTTTCAAAGTAATAGAAACTCGCTGGAACCACATTGCACCTGTCACCAAATTTAACTTACAACAATTCCTATTAACACTGTACTTTCCTCTACAAGTTTTGGCTTTGGCGGCTAGTTCTATGAACAAATCTTCGGCAGTCCTATGGGGTCTCCACTATCCCCTATATTAGCTGATATCGTAATAGATGATCTTGAAATACATTGTATTAAACGTCTCAAATTTACGATCTCTGTCTTCTATAGATATGTTGATGACATTCTTATGATTGCTCCCACATCTGAAATTAATACAATTCTCGAAGTTTTTAATAATTATCACCCGCGCCTTAATTTCACTCACGAATTAGAGACAAACAACTCAATCTCATTTCTTGATACTATCATTATTAGGGATAACAATGTACTTATTACAAACTGATATAGAAAACCTACTTTTTCTGGAAGGTATTTAAATTTCCTCTCAAATCACCCCTTTAAATACAAGAAAAACACTATTATCAACCTTGTTAACAGAGCCATCCTGCTCTCTGATGAGAGATTCCACATAAGTAATATCAGTGTTATTAAAGAAATTTTACGCAACAATCTTTATCCAAATAACATAATTAATCATCATATTAACAAAAGATTGAAAGAATTACAACACAGACAAAGTAGCATCAACACACATGATATTAGTCCCTTTGACGCTAGCAGCTGCATTGTTATCCCGTTTAATAAAGAAGTTTCAAAAGACATAGAACATATTCTAAACAAAACCAATTTAAAAGTCTTGTACTCCATCTGTAATAAATTAGATTTCATAATAAAGAAAGGGAAGGACACACTCAGTATTCTCAAACAAACCGAACTTGTCTACGAGATTGATTGTTCTAATTGCAACGCATGTTATATAGGACAGACAAAACGGCATCTTATGACTAGGTTAAATGAACACCGTAACGATATCAAAAAACCCACAACGAATCACTCAGTGGTCAGCAAACATAGAACATCTCTTGGCCATGAATTTGATTGGGATCACCCTAGAATTTTGCATAAGGAAACATATAAAAAGAAAAGAGAAATAGCAGAGATGCTTTTTATTAAAAAGAGCAATTTTGCTATTAACTCTCAAAAGGACACGGAGAATTTAACGGCTATATACGACGGACTTTTAAACATTTTATAATTTCTTGACTTTTTTCTTTTTTTACTTATTTATTATTTACATTTTAGATTATTGACATGATTTTTATACTTATACACTGCTTTTTGTTGTTCTTTTCTTTTATTTATTTATTATATTTCGTCTCCTTGATTCAATGTGAAACTCATTTTTCTTAGTCCGTTTTGCGTTGTCATCAGCAACAGACGTCACTCACGTCTGCTCAATTCCTTACTAATGCTCGTGATGCATTCTACCGCATAGTTAGTTTTTTATGTATTACTGGACCTTCTAACATGTAAGTTGTGAATTGAATATGTATTATTTGCGCTTCTAAACTGTGTTATTCCAATGTAACATATTTATAGATACTCTTGAAAAGGACCTAAATCTAAGGTCGAAACGTCGACGACACAATAAACGTTTAATTAAGATATCATTATTGGTAAGATATCATTATAGCCAGTTTGAAGTCAGTCACTGCCTTTTTCCTTTGAATTTATCATTACTGGCGAAGAGAAGATTTTTACTTTTTTATATTGTAATTAACTTAAAATTTATATAATGTTATAAATTATTTATAAAAAGAAAATAAAAATTTTTGCATCCGGCTGAAAAACATACAAAAAATAAATGCTAAATATAAAACTTTCTTAAGAGGAGGGCTTGGTAAATTTGTTAAAAAAAGCTAATTTTCAGGAATTTTTTTTATGGGTTAATATTAAAGAATATTTAATGATTTTTTTTAATTTGAAGGATTTTTTATGTACTTTATTGTCGTTTTTTTTAAATGTGTGCAATGCGAATTGTTAGATATAACCAATTATAAATGGCACTGTTTGGAAATCGCTATCATTGCGTTGGGAAGATACAGCTGCCATTTTTCATTTAAAATAAAAAATTCTTATACGAACTTAAAGTGTAGGTCCTAACTTAGGGATTATCTGGTCAAAATTTTGGAAAATTGATTTTTCTATTTTTGCGACCATTTTTTAAAAAAAGTTTAAAAATTGAGAATAAATTCTGACATTTAAAGTACTGTAAAAAAAAATAATATAGTTATCAAAAAAATAGCCAGATGATCCCTAAGTTATAGTATGTACCACACTCTGTCCAAATTTGAATTAAATCAGATGATTTTTGGAGACTTGGGGTTCCCAACCGAGTAAAAAAATGTGGTTTCGAGATAATAGCGTTTAAAGTTTCACTTCAGTAGTGATTTTTCTATGAAAAACTTAATTTTTTTTTAAATTCTAGCGAAGTAAATATTGAAAAGTCCGACTTTAGTGATTGATTTTATAATTCTAGACACTTCAAACTTTAAGAAAAAAAAATCGATTTTTTGAAAAAAATTTACTGAACTCTCCCCTTAATTAGCAAAACAAAAACAAAGTGTTTTTCATCTTTAATAGAACAACAAACAAGATAATTTTAAAAATAATGTACGAATCTATGAAAAAAAATATTATTTATTAAAACAACATAAATTAATATTTTTTATATTTTATATTTTATATTTTATATTTATGTTGTATTTTACATGTAATTTGTATTAATTTGAGTCGTTTTCTCCATTTTTTTGTCTTTCTATTCGTACGATGGCTTGCACAAGACACTTGGATACATATACCGCAAATTCGTCTTCTGTCAGTTCTTTGTACATATAACATACGAACAGCTTCTAAAATACATTATATTATACAGGGTGGTTAAAAAGTCCGGGACGGTCAATTATCTCCGAAAATAGTGGTCATATGGGAAAATGTTTTGGACAAAAGTTGTAGGGTTTTAAATGACATATTACACAGCAATATTACTATGACCTTGAAGAGCGTTGTCAAGGTCACGTCAAAGTCATCTTCAATTTCTTAAATGGAACCTTCTGTTTTTATTACATTTTAAAAATATGTTACAAAGTACATACTTGTGATGTTTGACAATAGATTTCTTTTTCAAATTAACTATGTGTTTTCTTTACACCAATTGATTGATCTCATTATTCTATGCAAAAAAGTATCAAGATAAGATATCAAAAACTGAATATTTCTCAAGATATTTTGTATTTTATGTCAAAATACTGTATCTTTCATGCCTCATAACTCGGAGAGTACTTAATGAAAATTAACTTAATTATAGTATTTTGAAAAGCTCTCAAGATAAGCTACAAGAATATATAAAAAAATAGAGGATCACATTTAAGAAATTAAGAAATTAAAGTGACTTTGACGTGACCTTGACAACACTCTTCTAGGTCAGTAATAATGCTGTGTAATGCGTCACTTAAAACCTTACAACTTTTGTCTGAAACATTTTCTCACAGGACCATTATTTTTATAGATAATTGACTATTTTCAGACTTTTTAACTACCTCGTATACATATTATATATTATAGTATATTATACTTATTGTCAGTGAAAGGTTAACTTATGTTGAATAAATTCAACATAAAATTCAATAAATGTCCTTGTTATCATAATATATAATAAAATTTTGTTACAGTAATAATAATAATGCATTTACATACTTCCTCTAGAGATTTTTTATTCGTTATTTTTCTTCTTTTTATCCGCACAATAGTTATAAACACTTAACTAATCACAATGGATCTGTTCACTGCACTGCTGAATCAGTGATGAGAGATCGTAGGATTTTCTCGCGCCCAAAGATGTGACACTAGTGTTTTTCGCTGCGCAAGTACATCCACCATCAACCCTCGAATGCGAGAAAATCCTACGATCCTTTATCACTGTGTTGAACTAATGTAATAAGTTAGAAAGAGACAAATATACATTCTTTCATACAAACTAATTGCACTAGTTCAACAATGCAGCAAAAACAAACACAATGTGTGGTCCGATAGCACACCGAGTGCAGAAACATGAGCACTTATTGTATAGGATGCGGAAATGTCGCGCGACAATAAATGACGCGGCAGAATTTTTGAGATTTAGCTCTTTTAGAAACTTCCTATAATAAATACATGCTACACATTCATTTTCTATTTTAGCAATATTTTAAAATGTTGCTGCAACATTGTCAAAGCAATATTGCACAATAACGTCTCTGCAATATTGCATTGCAATATGCAATGTTGCAACGTTGCAGCAATGTTGCTGCAAGCTTCTGTGCTGTATGAGAATCGACTTAAACATGAACAGTTTGACTTTGAGTGGAATCTCCAAGATCATATAAAAGTTAAGTTGCATTTTTTTAATAAGATGCCTTTATTACATTTTTTTGTAACAGATAAAGCATTTTCAAAAAGAATAATCTTTTTTAGTTAAAAACTTTTTAAGCCTATAAGTTCTCAAAGTTTAAGTACTGCTAGTATTTAAAAGTGTACTATATGAAAGTTATCAAGTCAGATTTATAACTCTTTTATGTATATATGCACGCATGTATGCCTGTAAAAATTATTTTTTATTAAAAAAATATTCAAATTTACTTTAAACGTTCATCTTTTCACGCACCAAAAATTAAAATCGGTTTGGTTTTAAGTTGGTAATTTACTACGTTTAAAGCACAGCTTATTTACTGCGTTAAAAGTCCAATAAACCAAGTCGACTCGCAGCTCATTGATTAGCTATTAAGATCCAAGCTCTGACCGTTTTAGCAGAATTTAGATATATTTTTTACCAATATTTTTTAAACTTTTGCTGAAAATTGAATCAATTACCTTTAAATTTTCATAGTATTTTAAAATTGCTTATGCGATCGTGGCTTTTTTCAACCTTTTGTTTTGTTTTATTGTTTTTATTTTATGCTAAAAGACCAACCAAATTTTCTCTGAAAAATCATTAACGTTAACTTTAGATGACTGCCATTTGTTTAACGTTTAAAGGACGGAAAGTACCTATTTTTAGACATCAAACTGTTTATGCGCTAAAAGTTTCAAATTTGATGTCGGAATTAGGATATGGTACTTGACAGCTGTCACTCTTGCTACCAAAAAATGCATGCTTTCCTAGGAAAAATGTTGCAAACAAGATTTTTGAAGTCGCTGAATACAAATCTGATATCAAAAGTCAGATATCAATATTGCTGTCAACTTAAAAAAATACACGTAAAATAATAGTTTCAAGTAGATGATGAGCTGAGATGACGCGTAGCTTGAGTAATTAAAGTAATAGCTAGCATGAGTAATTAGAAAGTGTAGGGTTCCGGGTTCGATCTCAGGCTCTCTTGCATAGCCCCCCATTTTTAGGAGTTGCAGGGGTCTTTGATTCAGAATATAAAAGATTACATGAGAGATTAACCCCACTAGAGATTAAAAGAGGAGAAAGGTACATGAAGATTAAAAATACATCGTCACCGATATAGTAGGAGAGTCTGTGGGAGACCTCGTGCTCCCCTCCGAAAATGTTGGCATGGGTGGCCTCGGACGAGTTCTTTCTGGGTGTTCGTACCCAGATATTTATTGGATATGTCGAAGTAAGACGTATGCGTTTATGAATGTATCGACTGCGTACGAGAATGCGGGTGATGCATAATCGGCGTGTTGTATCGGACCGCATTTAAAAATCCAGCGCGGTAAAGGTGCGTAGTGATAGCCGACTTCGACGCATAATAACGGTGATGTATTGGAGGTACAAATAAGTTTTAAAAGATTTTTTTGTGAAAATTGGGGCTTTATTGTGCAAAAATGGTAACAAATTGATTACTTAAAGTATTGTCCATCGCTAGCCACTACTTTTTCCCATCTTTCTGGCAGCATACGAATTCCGTGTTGAAAGAACGACTGGTCTTTAGAGGCAATCCAGAAATCGACCCATTTTTTGCATTCCTCGTAAGAACGGAAGTACTGCTCAGACAGACCATGAGTCATTGATCAAAACAAGTAGTAGTCGGAAGGAGCAATGTCTGGAGAATACGGCGGATGGGGTAGGATATCCCATTTCCAAGTAGTTTTTGACTGGCACTGCAACATGTGGTCGAGCATTGTCGTGCTGCAAAATCACTTTATCGTGTCTCTGCTCATATTCCAGCCGTTTCTCCTTCAATGCTCGGCTCAAACGCATTAATTGTAGTCGGTAGCGATCCCCCGTAATGATTTCATTTAGTTTTAACAGCTCATAATATACTACACCCAGCTGATCCCACCAAATGCAGAGCATGAACTTTGATCCATGAATATCGTAATGAATCCACTTTTCATCACCAGTTACGATTCAATGCAAAAAACCCTTCCGTTTTTGCTTTTGAAGGCACCCAATTTCCTTGCTTTTGGACCATTCCCCTGGCTTTGAGGTGTAATGAAATTGCTTGTTGAATCACTCCCAAAGATTCTGCAAGTTCTTCTTGCGTTTGACACGAGTCTTCGTTCAATAATGTCTCCAATTTTGCATCTTCAAACGTTTTTGACCTTCCTTCACGTTTCTTATCCTCCGTCAAAATCACCACTTTTGAACCGTCTAAACCAGTACTCACAATTTGAAATTGATGGAGCATGGCCCCCATAAACCTCACACAGCAATCGATGACCTTCAGCTGCTTTTTTCTTCAAATGGAAGCAGAAAAGTAAAGCTTCTCGCAAATTGCGTTTCGTTGGCACAAAAGTCGACATATTTGGAGTTTAAACAAACTATGTTGTTTACACTTCGACAAAATGACACATACTGAAAACTAAACCTTAATGATGACGTTTTAACATGAAGGTGGTTAGGTTATGGTCCGATGCGATTTAATACTAGTAATGCTCTCTCTTGTAAATCCTTTTACTTACTTGTACCCCCAATAGTCGCACGTGGATTTTTGGATAAGATCGATGACGATTGTGTGACGTAAAAATGAGACAGTCGGACCGAGAGTATTCGGTGGATACGGAGAACACTCCATTCTTCGCTGATCGACGTCTCGGTTTGGCAGGAGTTACGGAACCGATATCGAGAACTACTCAGCGGAAACTGAGGACGTTCAACCCTGTGTTCTCAACGTGGTAGGATCAGTTTGCTCATGGCAATGACCAAGAGCGCTCGGTGGAGACTGAGCACGCTCAATCCCTGATTACACTGTCACAACGAGCTCGACAGTGGATGGCTCATGAAGTCGATTACTGAGAATACTCGACGGAAGTCGAGAACACTCAATCCCCTGATTGTATTTCGGAATGGATTCTGGTGCTTACTTAGCGGATGTTTGGTAAGGGGTGCTAGCTCGGAAATCAGTATCGAGTAGAAAACGTGCGCCTTTTATATCCCGATCCAGAACGATGCTGTTTTAGAGATGCATCAGTATGTTATTAATAATATGTATTTAATTTATAAAAATAATGTGTATTTTTTCCTCTTTAAAAGCATCAGAAGAAAATTCTTTAGGACAACGATGATGCACAGTATGTTCAAAAAAGTTATTTATCAAAGACCAAAATTTATGTGTCGTGAGTGTGATATGTCTCTGTGTGTACCTTGCTTCGAAATATATCACAAAACAACATTAGTAAATGTATAAATATATGCTTTATTAAATGCATAAATAAAAATTTTTTCACAAGTCCTTATACAATCAGTTCCACAAGAGCGAACGATTCCTCATTTCATCAATAGATAGCACATAAATCTAAATTTTGGTTTTTCCGATACTCTGAATTTAACAACAATGCTTCAAGTCATATCGGTAGTGTGGCCTGTTATTTGTGTGGCAAAATGAAATAAAGACAATAAGTGCTGCGTACGCTAGTTGTTTAGAAGCGGTGTTTCTCTGTACTCATCTAAAAGGACCGAAAATGTCTTATTCAGCTGCTGCTCGCTACTTGTAAAAATCCGAAGCATTCGTAGGAAGTGAGTAAAACGCTATTGTTGCCGCCGGTGGGAGTGTATTGTCAGGAACGACACGATCTTTATCACTAAATAACTTTATTTCAATTACAAGCCTGTTTTTGATTACAATAAAGACTCATAAAACTCTAAACTTCGCGAGCTCGTCTCTGTACACACACACCGAGGAGGAAACTCTGCGCGCCTACAGCGCGCTCTCCCATGCTTCCTCGATCGTCAATTCTTTGTTGAGCGCGCATGTAACAGCTATAATGACATGGAAAATTTTGACGACATGCCAGAACATGGCACCCAACGCTCAACGACAAAATTAGAGGACAAAACAATCGTAAAGATATTTGAGAAGAATTCTGAGTGCTCTTTACGACAAGCTAGGAATAAAAAAAGAGTAGAGAAATAAGCCTCAATATTGTTAGATTAGTCGATTATTTAATACCAATTACGGCTGGCGATGCACAAAGCTGAAATCCTTATTGAATAAAAAACACATCAATAAACGACTGCAATGGCCTAATATTAATCGTGATTTTTCCAACGTTATTTTCACTGATGAATCCTCCTTTTGGGTTTGGATTCTAAGAAGGCATGCGTAATCAATTCGTGAAATTTCTGTTATACAGCACACAATAAAACACCTGGTGAAAGTGCACGATTTGGAATTTTGTTCCTATTTACAGACAATCTCAATGTACAGAAAATGAACATGATATATCAGCGATGTTTATTGAAGTCTACTCAAAAATGGTTTAGTTCAGATAGCTCATGGATTCTTCAAGAGAACAACGACCTAAATCATCGAAGTCATGCGTATACAGAGTGAAAGTGTGAAAATGACATCATTACGATAGATTGGCCTTCCCAATCGCCTGATATCAATCCAATCAAAAACGTGTGGGCATGAAGACCAAACTCAGGGGAAAGCGTGTCTTCAATTTAAAGCAGCTGTCTCGACATTTATGGAAAATCTGGAGGTCTCTTTCTGAGACAATGGCTGAAGATCTCGTCAACAGCATGCCTCGACACTGTCAGGCTATAATCGATAACAATGGGGATAGGGCAACATATTAAGTAAACATTGCAGTTTATTGAATGTACTAAAAGGCCAAAGTTTTTTTTTTTTTTTTTTTTAAGAAACCCGTACGCTTTTGTAGAGCTGACTCTAAATGTGTTTTCATTTTTTTACCTTTGAATTTTTAATATATTTTTATAACGAGATTTTGCAAAAAGTATTTCCATATTTCTTATTTAAAACTACATATAAATAAATTTTGGGTAATTATGGAGAAAAGGTACAACTTCACCAATGATCTTGACCTTGACATATATTGTCAAGGTCAATGCACTGAGTGACCTTTAGAAAAATTTATTTGGCGGTTTCACTGTTAGTTAAAAAGTTTTGAATGAAAAAAGTAGATAATTATGCAGAATTGCTCTTTTTTCAAATTTTGAATTTTTCAATGGTTTTCAATGGTTTTTCTTTATAAACATATTTAGTATGTTACTAACATTAATATTAAATCGAGGGAGCCCAAAAAATGTATACTTTTACCTTCCCAAAAACGTAAATTGAGTAATTGCAAACGTAAATATAAGCAATATTGTCCGTGCATCACCGCTGCTGTCTCTCGCCACACTGCCTGGCTACCTTACAAAACTTTACATAGGTTTACAACTTTCCACGCAAAGCGAGATTTAACCCAAACTTATGTATCTAGTTTCTTGGTAGTGAAGCCCCCCTGTAAGGGGGGGGGGCGAAACATGTTACCTCCACGCGTACACTTTGTAACGATGCATCCCGTAAAACGCATCGTACTGCCAGACCGAAAATCCATCAAAACGGCACAAGGGGCGCCGTGCGCCCCATATAAATTTTAAAGAAATCAAACACTTGAAATGAGTGCGCTAGAGGCACACAGCCTCGCGATACCGAAAGCCGAACGATCCCGGGAAGACCCGAATGCCGCTGAGCGAGAGCGCGACGTCAGGATCGTTCTCCCGCTCCGCACTGATACCCCGGCGCTCGCGTTCCGCTGGCGGGGGATAATCCCCTTCCCGGAATTACAGGCTCTTTTTCGGGTATAAAAAGGCGCCCAAAAATACCGAGTTACCGATTCCTGAGCGAGCCAGCCGACGCTACCAGCCGAAGCTAGTGAGCTATCCTGAATCTTTCTCCAAATCCAGCAAACGACAAGCACCAGGAGGTTGAGCGTTCTCAGTCTCCACCAAGAGTTCTCGGTAGTCGACTCCCGCCAACAACCGTCGAGTAACAACGCCAGGGGGTAGAGAGTTCTCTGCCTCTTCCAAGATTTCTCGGACGTTGCCAGCCGCGGTTACCGAATTCGGATACGTGGGGTAGAGCGTGCTCTGCTTCCGTCGAGAATTCTCGACATCCGCAAACACCGACCACCCGTACCAATTCCTCGAGACGTCAATCAGAGTGCAGTGGAGCGTTCTCCACTACCGGAGGGTTTTCCGGCCCGACCGCCTCCTCCCGCCCCAACACAATTCTATCCATCGACACGTGCTCGCAACGCGACGCGCTGCGCCGTCACCGAGCTCGCGACTCTACGCGGCAAATTTAAATTACTGTCAACACCGCGGGCTTTTAAACACCTGTAACAAAACACAGTGACGCGCCAGGCCACGCGCTCACCACGTGCGAGTTCATACATGCTCAAGTGTTGTACGGGCAATTTATTATACTTCGCGTTGCACGGTATTTCCACTCTGCGTGCATTTAATCATCTTTGTATTTCATCTTACTTAAATAAAGTTGTTATTTTTTATTTTGTTAATTCGCGTTTCTCTGTTGGCCCTTCGATCCCGCGTCCGACGAGCTAGTCTGAGTGTTCGAGTTAACGGGTCGTTTCAACTTTTTAATGCAAAGTGAGGTTCCACATGGTTTGCAATTTTTGACGCGAAACTAGAGTTTTTTCTTTTCAAACATTTATGGTATATTACCCACATTGATAATAGAATTGAGTTGAATCTCGTTTTGCATGAAAAGTTGTAAACCCATGTAAAACCTAGCTTCGCGTCGAAAATTGCAAACCCATGTGGAACCTCACTTCGCATTGAAAAGTGTACGCGTGGAGGCAATGTGTTCCGTCCCCCTACAAGGGGTCTCCACTACCGAAAAACTAGACACATAGGTTTGGGTTGAACCTCGCTTTGCATAGAAAATTCTGAACCCATGTAAAACCTAGCTTACTTGTCTTGTTTTTATTGATTCTGCATCATCTCTTTAGTACTTTTTTCATTCATAACTTTTTAACTAACAGTGATCGCCAAATAAATTCTTTTGAATGTTCACTCAGCTGTCACTCAGCACATTGACCTTGACAACATATCAAAGTCAAGGTCATTGGTGAGGTTGTACTTTTTCTCCATATTTACCAAATTTTGTTATAATTACGAAAATATGAATATTTATTGAAATTTTTCCATTTTTGTTACCGCATCACACGGAGCCTATTTTTAGGCTTCAGGAGCGTGGCTTTTTCATAGTATAACACTTTAACATATACGACATATATGAAAATTATAAATAAAAAGTTATGAAAAGTCATGAAAAACCTGCATGTCTTCTAAGACTTAAAATGATTATTTTAAAATGTCACGGTTGCACATAATAACGACATAATTTAAAATTAAAATGTTATCGCGATTATTTATTTTAAATACCTGAAAACCAAGGAATTTTAATAATTGTAAAGAAACTATTTTATAACAAGGACATTTTTATATCTTATCCAAAAATTATCCAAATATGTGACCCAAATATTTTTTAATTTTTTTATAATTTATTGCTTAAAATACGTATATATTTTTAGTTCACAAATAAAGTTCAGAAATGAATTGTTAACAGCACTATGAGCTAAAGACAGTTAAATTTTTCGATCCGTTATTACATGTGTCATATTAACCTTTAAAGGCACGCGGGATATGAACCCCACGCGAACTTTGCGTTCCAATAGGTCCTACTAAAATCTAGAAAATCGAACTTGTGTCGTCATCTGTTGGTAGATTGGAATACCCTCTTTATGTTCGAGTAGCAGATACAATTATCCGAACATCAATGTTTGTCTGGCAGCCATTGAAATTATATGTCGAAATAGTGGGATATACCATACCCCGTGTACCCTTTGTGCAAATCTTTTGTGAAAAGTATACTTTTTTGTAGTGTTTTTTGGTCATTTTACATATGTCAAACGTAAGTATATAGTAAAATATGAAAAAAAAAATTTTTCTTGTGACAAATGTATTTTTTGATGTATAGATTTTGTACAATTTATTTTTCGGTGCATAGATGTCATCAAGAGGTACGGTAGTGTCTCGCATCAAGTATACGCAGCGCGTAAAGCGCAATACGAAGCGCAAGAAAAATCATCTTTTACGCGAGACCAAGTTTTGAGAGACCCTTCAATTGCGAGATCTTAATAATGGATCCGATCAACTTCTAAGTAGACTCAATAGATAGTTTAGGATTGATTTGCATAAGTATTTTTATTTTTCTCCGCCTACTAGCGGAGTAAATTGCGATATAAAGTTAGATTTTGACGAATTTAAAAAACTCCGTTTTCTTAGTCGTCGTCAAGTATTGGCAAGGGGACCGTAGTAAGGAATAAAGAAATGTGACCAACACAAGCAAGGGAAGCCGCGGTGAGGGGTGAAGAAATGTGGTCACAGGACGTCGTTTATTGGATGAATTTTGGCCTATCCGTCATCCTCCTTATCACATCGATAATATTAGTCGATGCTAATCAATAATACCGATTTCGATATTTACTGTCAGTACTAAAAATTTCTAGTTTAGCCAATGTATCAAATCGTGATCTCTTTTTGATACATATATATGTATTGAATCACACATCATTTATCCGCACCTTAAGATATTTAATACAAAATATGAGATTACAACAAATTATCTTTTTAAAAAAGGTACAATAAAGCGTTCAGTATTAAAATATTTGGTGTAATTTTTTGATATTATTGCTTTTTTAGAGAAGATTTGAATAATCTTTTACAAGAATTCGTTTTTGAACGCGTCTTTCGCGATGCGTGTATTTCGCGCTTTTTGTACTTTTTTTTTAAATACAATTTAGCCGTGCTGTTCGAAAAAATTGAAAAATAAAATTTTTTATATTTCTACATATGTATTAATTAATCTGAAACTAAGAAAACATGTGTAAGGGTAAGGGAGAGGATCATTTGCGCACAATTGCTATTGCGCACCGTTTAAAATTTGCGCCTTTTTTGCATGGAGCATGCGCATGTGTTCACGGGACGTGTTCCTGTCGCTATGTTTCGTCGATATGACAGATTTTCTAACCTAAATAGTCGCCAAATTTAATGATTAATATCTCGCTTTACAGAGTACAGCGATGCTTTTTTCCAGATTCTTTCATTTCGAGCAAAAATGCGTCGAATAAGCCTATTTTCATCGATTTCTGAGGTGAGAAGCCTAAACTGTATAGTTACCTACGTGTTGTGTCCAAAAGCAACGGTATCCAATCGAAGCGTCACTTTATGTGTCTAATACACGGACTAAGGAATAGAGGGACCGAGTCTAAAGTCCTAGTTTAGGCGAGAGGGGATGGTAACTCAAGCATGCGGGGGGGACTGCTTTCCGCCATATTGATGTAGCGATTCTCACACAGAGATCCTGTGTCTGTGACATGGTTACACTCGTGTAGTGGTGCCACGAGACATAACGAGTGACAAGCGTAAAGAGGTTAGGCGGTGATTTTATGTTTTATTATTGTTGTTATTGTTGTTATTGTTGTTATTGTTGTTTATTGTTGAAAAGAGAAATTATTTTACATCTAACAAGAGAATAAAATATATTAATTAGTTCCAATTCTTATTTTTTAATTCACGCATTAATTTATTCTATTCTTTTTATTTTTAAAATAAATAATTCCAATTTCTTATTTATAATATTTAATAATTATTCCTATTTCTATTTTGTTTATTGTGCGCAGGATCTGACTTTCATTTCTCACACGTACGCAAATAGTGAGTTCTATGTGTGGTGATTACTAAACGAATATGGCGGCCCCCCCCCGCCGCAAACGTGCCCCACCGGTACAGCTTGTGCTCCGTCCCTCTATTCCTTAGTCCGTGGTCTAATAGCACGGTGCGCAATAACAACGTGTCCAATTGTACTGTCCACAAATGAAGACCCCTCTAGGGTTAATGCTCGTTGACTATGCACAGGATGTTAGGGAAAATGGCGGATGCTGAGATACATGACACACTCGTAAATATAATTTTGTTCCAGAACTTTCCATATATTTTATAAAAGTACAAATGTAGATTATTGCAATGTTAACACAAAACGCGTGTTCATCAAGAATATGCAAAATAATATAATAACACAATATATGTAACAAAATGCTCAAGTATATGTACCAAACTAAAACTTGACTAGAACCATTACATAGGATTGCGTTCAGATTCCCCACCCGGGTGCACTATAATACTAGAAGTATTATAACATACGTGACATGTACTATAACAACTTCTAATGTATAGTTACCCGGGTAGAGAATCTGAACGCAACCCAATATACAGTAGCGCAACTCTGGCAATTTCAGCGTGGGTAAAAATGAACTGTACAGACATGATGTATAACCACAATCATAAGCAAATATTTTCTGTTTTAGTTCCTCTTTTTATTTGCGCTCTCTCTTAATCCTATAGAACTGTGTAATGACAAAATTAACGGCGAGAAGACACTGTGAGTGATCAGAGCGACCACAATTTGTGAAAAAAATAATAAAGTAATAGCGTGTATTTAGTGAACATTTAGTGAATAGTGTTCAGTGAACAGTATGTAAACATTTAATAGTATAGTGAAAAAAAGTAAAAGCAGAGAAGAAAGAATTAAATAATTGTAAATCTGTATACAAACAGATTTTCAATTTTCTTGTAAGAACACTTTGATTTTAGTTTTGTTGCAGGTTTTAAGAATATTTTAGGAACTGGAAACAATGGTATTTAATAAATCAAGTTCATGATGTATTGTTAAAAATGTAATGAAAATATTGTAGAAAAACGATCGACCATAACTTTTAAACCGTCCATATCCACATTTTTCTAAAGATTATTTATTAAAATTTTTTTTTGCATAAGGATTTATTTTACTTTGTCACAACATAATAAAGAATGTAAAGGTACTAATAGAAAAAATAAAAAGCTTTTGAATATTTTACATTTATAAGTATATATATTAATTTTATGCAATCTTATTTTTACTATACACATTTGTTTTGTATGTGAGTTATGTTCATTATTAGCATGTATATTACTATTTGTTTTATTTTTGTTTTATGATTTTATGATTTTAACTCATGTTATACTAATGATAAGTATTTATGATAAATTTGTATGCGTACATATTTTTGTTAAGTTCAAACGTTTTTTTAAATCTTTTTACTCTTTCTTTGGTTCGTACTAAGGTGGATCGAGTAGCTAAGAAGAAACGAGTAAGAATCAATATATTAATATTAGCTATGTAGTATATATTGTTGCGCCTCCGCGCCGAAAAGCAATGACACCGGCGCACGCACACTCGCGCTCACTGCACTCCCCGCCGAGGCGGAATAAACACTCCGGTAATTAATTAAAGAACGGTTTTAATGCCGAAAGAATAATACAAGCGTCCGTTTAGTTTGACAGCTCAGTCAACAACAACAACATGACAACGCGCCTGGCAACGCGTAAACAGGCGTCGCCAGGGAACAGGAATCATCCTCCGGTACGCATCTTCATTCGTACCGGATAATCGGGCGCGGGCGCAACACTGCCCCCCTTCTTCTCAGATTGTCGCCCCCGACAATCTTTGAGGGGCAGAAGAGGTTTCTTCTCTCCCAACCGGCTCCAGGGCGGTTCTACTCCAAGTAGACCCCCAACCGGCTCCAGGGTGGCTCAACCCTCCTCACGGGTATCGAGTTGGCCCCCTACCGGCTCCCAGGGAGAAGCCGCTCCGCGACCTTCTTCACTGCCGCCCATGTCCCTCTCGATGCTTGAGTCCTGTCTCTTGCGTCTTGACTCTTGAGTCTTGACTCTTGCGTCTTGACTCTTGAGTCTTCGTTCTTCGGACAAGGGGGGTGACTTTCGCCCTGTGGCACCAACGTCCCGCAGGACTCCCCAAGTCCCTGCCTCGGCATTCGCCCTGAGTCCCACGGAAAAAACACAGGGTAAAAAACCGTGGGCGAGGCAGTCTTCTTTACCGGAAAAAGAACAGTACCTCACGAACCAAAGGCAGGAAGGAAGGTCAGCTCCAGCTCCAGGTCCCCAGCCGGTCCCACTCTGCTTTGAGGCTCGAACCTTCCTTTCCTAAAAGAGAACAAAAAAAGAACGCAGTAACTCGGAAACATAAGAACCTCAAACAAAACTTTTCCAACGGGTTCAAGTCTAACTAGACCCGGTTTCCCTCCTTCGACGGGCACTCCGCACGGAAATGCCCACTTCCTCCGCAGGACCAGCACTCTCCGGGACCTCCCCCATTCCCAGAGCGTCCGCTTCCCCGGCTCTCACCCTCTCCTTCTTTCCCCGCAGAGAAACCCTTCGCCCCTCCTCCGGACGAATTTTCCTTTTCAAAATTTGATAACGGTCTTCGCTGTAACGAGTTCTCGCGGCCCTCCCCCAAAATGATTTTAATGGCCTTTGCACGCTCGATTGACGCCCTCAGAGAGGAGTTTCCCTCAAGCTGGAGAGTTCTCCTCACATGGCTGTCGGAGAGCGCCGAAACAAACTGCGCGCACGCTATCTTTTCGCGCACCGCGTATGGGCACTCGGGGTACGCCAGACGCGCGAGTCTTTCCAACTCCCCCCCGAACGCGGCGAAATCTTCCCCGTCCCTCTGCCTCCGGCTCGCAAATTGCACATAGCATGTTTGCGCCGAAAGACTTTCTCCGAAACGCAGTTCGAGACGGGCCTTTAGCTCGGCGAACTCCAAATTCTCCAGGTCCTGAACGGATTCAAGGACCGAGCGCGCCTTCCCCCGCAAGCTCGACGCGAGAGCGATCGCCTTTAAAGATTCGTCCCAACGATTCGCGCGCGCGACCAAATCAAATTGTAGCAGAAACTCTCGTAGCGAAGCCGACCCGTCAAATGTATCCGGCTTTATCTTTACCCCGGAACGCACGCTGCTCTCGCACGCCGGAACTTGCTCCGCATCCGCGTGCCCCGCACACACGCCCTCGCCCGCGCCGGCCAAACGCGTCATCGTAGGAAAACTTTCGCCACAAAAAATATTATTAGAAGGACTTATCTGGTTGGTGGTAAGCCGCTCCTCGAGGCGCGAAAAAGCCGCGTCGTGTTCCTTGAAGAGCGCCTCCACGTCGTCCCGGAAACGCTGGAACTGCATCTGCTCCTGACGCCGCTCCTCGCGCAGCTGTCGGAGCTCCTGGAGGACGGCCTCGAGAGGACCCGGCTCCGTCGCAGCCGTCACCGCGGCTCGGGAGCGAGTCTTCGCCGGAGAATGCGCTGTCGCCATCCCCCTCGCAGTTTCACACAATAGCTCGTCTTCCGTCCGAAACTCGGACGAGCCCCCAAAATGTTGCGCCTCCGCGCCGAAAAGCAATGACACCGGCGCACGCACACTCGCGCTCACTGCACTCCCCGCCGAGGCGGAATAAACACTCCGGTAATTAATTAAAGAATGGTTTTAATGCCGAAAGAATAATACAAGTGTCCGTTTAGTTTGACAGCTCAGTCAACAACAACAACATGACAACGCGCCTGGCAACGCGTAAACAGGCGTCGCCAGGGAACAGGAAACATCCTCCGGTACGCATCTTCATTCGTACCGGATAATCGGGCGCGGGCGCAACAATATGTTATTTTATTTTCAATAATTTTAATAATAATAATAATAATAATAAATTTATTGATTCCCCTCGGGGTTACATTACATATACTTAAAACTAATACATAAATTCTCGCTTCCTCTATCTTATCCAGCTAACTATACTACGCTTCGCCTCGCTCCGAGAGTGTGGCGACGGAACCTGTCGCCACTCTCTCCTCCCTCCACACACACACCCTCTCTCCGGGGACTTCCGCTTCCTCTTGCCTCTTTTCCTCATGCCTTCAAAAAGAAACCCCAACACCGAAACTCGACTCTACCATCCCACCCTTTATTTCCTCCCTCCCCCCCAACACTCATCCGTCCATTCATGCTAACTCTCACTCAACCTCTCTCTCTCTGCCCCTCTCCCCTCCTCCTCCTTCCTCTTTAATCCCCAACCCGCCTCCTTACTCCTCTCTTCCTCCACTTCCCTCATCCACCATTCCCCCTCTCCCTTCTCTCCCAGCACCCAACCCTTCACTTCCTGCCAGCTCTCCTCTCCCGACGTCCAACTTCTGCAGCCCCCCCATATATGTTCCCACGTTTCCAATTCTCCACCACACAACCTACACCTCCTATCCTCCTCTCTCTCCCAATACCTACTCCCCTTTATTTCGTTTCCTAATCTGAACCTCATTATCCTTCTCCATCTGCTTTCCCCCCATCCTTTCTTCAAATATTCCGGTATCCCCTCTCCTTTTACTTCCTTGTACCAATTATTATACCTGGACTCCCTTATTTTGTTCCATCTCTCCTTTCTCTGCTCTTCCCTATCTCTCTCTATCACCTCCCCGAACCATGCATTTCCCTCTTCACTCCTCCCTTCTATCTCATCTATCTTCCATCCTTTATTTTCGAAGAATTTTCTTCTCTCCTCCTCCCACTTTGAGTCTCCCTCCCCCTTCCTAGCGTGCTCCTTTACTTCTTCCCAACACAATCTCGCCAAATCACTCCCTCTCCCTTCCTCCAACCTTCTCTCAAAACTCCATGCCCTCCTCCCGGCTCTCTCTCTCAACTTTCCTCTCTGCGTTTCCTCTCTCACCAGGTATCCTGGTGTTCTTCTATCCAGTCCAAACACCCACTTCAAGTATCTTTCCTCCAACCTTTCCACCCCCTCCCTCTCTTTCCATCCCCATATCTCCACTCCGTAGCTCACAACTGTCCATATCAACCTATCAAAAAGCCAAAGCCTTCTACCCCAATTACCTCCGAACCTTCTCTTCCCTATTCCCCACACCTCTCCCATCGCCGCCGCGGCCCTTTTTATTCTTTCCTTAATGTGTGCCTCCTGTCCCCCGTTTCTTTGTACCACATATCCCAAATACCTGTACTCCTTCACCTCCTCTATCCTTTTTCCCCTCCATCTCCAATCCTTCTTTACCATCCTCCCTCCTCCTTTCCTAAACCTCATCACTTTTGTCTTCTCCACGTTTAGCTCCAGCCCTTTCCTCTCCAGATATTCCTCTAACCTTCCGATCATGCTCCTCATTTCCTCCTCCTCTTCTGCCACTAACACCAAGTCATCTGCATACGCCAATGTACATATTCTAACACCCCCTAGTTTGATCCCTCCCCATCTAACCTTTTTCATTGCCTCTTCCAGGTCTGCTATCAGCAAGTTAAATAGTAACGGGCTTAACGGGCATCCCTGTCTTACTCCCCTTGCCATCCAGAAACTTTCCTCTTCCTCTTCTCCTTCCACTTTTACTTTATTTTTCGTTTCTCTTAACACCTCCCTAACCCTTTCTATTAAACCCTCTCTTATTCCTCTCTCTCTCATCGCCCTTACCAACTCACTTCTATCTACCATATCGAATGCCGCTTTCAAGTCCACAAATAGCGCTATCATCTTCTTCCCCTTCCCCAGTTGCCTATTAACCATGTAATTTAACACATATATGTTATCCAATGTACCCATTCCTTTTCTGAACCCTGTCTGGTTATGCGGAATTGCCCTTACCCTTTCACTATCCTCTCTTATCCTTTCCGCCAGCATCGTTGTATACGCCTTATAAGCCGTCGGCATTAAAGTCACTCCTCTGTAGTTATTTACCTTTTTCCTGTCTCCCTTCTTCCAAATCGGCACGATTAACCCCTCTTTCCATCCTTCCGGCCATCCCTCTCCCTTCCAAACCTTGTTGCAGAACTCCCATAACCACTCTTCTACCTTTTCCCCCCCATATTTCCAAACCTCTCCTGGAATTCCATCCCTCCCTGCTGCCTTCCCGTTCTTCATCTTTGCGATCGCCTCTTTTACCTCCCCCCTACTCAGTTCCTCCTCCTCTTCCCTCCACTCCCCTTCCTCTCCGTTTCCGCCTACTACCCTATGTTCCACCCCTCCCAGTAGCTTCCTAAAATACTCATTCCATTCCTCTGCTTCTATCTCCTCGCTCACCCTCCCCCTCTTCCTCCTTCCTCTATCTATTACTTCCCATATCTCACCTTCATTCCTTGCTTTCCTCGCTATCTCCTCCCATCTATTATTTTCCTCCTCTTTCTTTCTTTCACACAGCTCTCTATATTCCTTCTTCCTCTCCCTGTACTTACTCCTGTCCCCCTTCCCTCTTCTCCAACTTCTTAATTCTCTCCTTACTTCCTTTTTCTTCCTCCCACATTCTTCATCCCACCACCCTGCTCCTTTTACCTCTGTCTTTACCTCCTCTTCCGTGTCCCTCATCGCTTCCTTAATCCTTTTTTCTGCTTCCTCCCACTCTATATTCGTTTCTTTCTCCCCCATACCTCTCAGATTTATCCTGTTTCTAAACCTCTCACAGCCCTCTTTATTCCATACGCCTCTTCCCCCTCCCCTTCTCTCCTTCTTCCTTTTCCTTTCCTCTCCTCTCCCCTCTATCCATACCTCCATCGGGTGGTGATCCGAATCTATTCTGTCCCCTATCCTCATACTACTGATTAATTCTCTTACTTCCTCATCTCCTATAACATAATCTATTACTGTGTCTCCTTTTCCCCCTGTGAAAGTGAACTCCCCCTCCTCGTCCCCCCTTATGTTCCCGTTAAAGATACTCCACCCTCTTTCCTCAATTAAGTCTACCAGCAATCTACCCTCTCTATTTATCTTCTTATCCTTTGATTTCCTCCCTACTCTCTCTCCCGATCTCCCCTCCTCCCCTCTTTCCGTCATTCCCCCCTCGTTTCCCGTCCTCGCGTTAAAGTCTCCCCCTATCAGTATCTTATATCCCTCTACTTTTTCGTCCATCCATTGTTCCATGCTCCTCAATATCTTCTCAATCCCCCCGCTCACATATACCCCTATTATCCTCCATCTATCCTTCCCTACCTTTATTTTCCCTTCCATTATTCCCTCCATTTCTGTCCTTATCTCCTCTCCTTCTACCAACAGCTCCCTCCTAATACCCATCACCATCCCTCCCTTCGCCCTTCCCTTTTTGTTCTTCCTCTTTGCTAATTGCACCCTCCATTCATACCCTTTCGGTAGCTTTCCTTTTATCCTCTCCCACCCCTTCTCTTCTATCCATGTTTCTGATAAAACTACTACATCCCCTTCCACCAGCCTCCTCCAAAATTCCTTATCCTTGTTCCTCAGGCCCGCCACGTTCCAGAACACCACCTTCCATCCCTCTTTCCCTTCCCTCCCTCCCTCCTTACTCCCTGAAAGACTCGTCTCCTCCTCTCCGCTCACTTCTCTTCCCCCCTCACTTCTCTTACGTTCCCCCTCTCATCCTTCAATACTTGCCTCTCCTCATCCCATCTCCACCATCTATCCTCTATTCTTATACTACCTTTGCCCACCCATACCCTTTTGCCTCTTCCCTCCTCTGCTCTCGCAATTTCTCCTAGCTTCCATCTCATCCTCCTCTCCCCCCACGAAAGGTCTTCCGAAATTCTTTCTGTCCTACCTCTCAGGTTCCTTTTCCTGCTCATCACTTCCCTTTTTTGTTCCTCATCTCCTAACTTAATTAATAACATTTCCCTCCCACCTTCCTCCAAACCTCCAATTCTTCTTATCTCTTTTATGTCTATCTTTGCCCCTACTATTCCCATGATCTCCTCTACCGCTTTCCCTCTTCCTCCCTCTCCCACCGACACCCCTCTTATCACCACATTTCTCTTCCTCTCCTCCCTATCAAATATATCCAATCTCTTTTCTATCTCCTTTACTCTCCCTGCTAAATCTCCCCCCTCCGCCTCTCCTCTACTCCCGGCCCCCCTTTCTCCCACCTCCTTATTCACCTCCAGACTCCTTATCCTCTCTTTCATCCCTTCCATTTCTCTTTTCAACTCCTCCCTCTCTTCCTGCCACTTACCCATCTGACTCTTCCATTCTTTCCTCAATTCCTCCATCTCTTTCTTCATTATCCTTCCCTGTTCCTTAAAACCCTTTTCTACTTTCTCCATCATTTTACCAAACTCCTCTCTCATACCCCTTAACATCTCCTCCATGTCCATCCCCTCCTTCCCTGTTCCACTCATCGGCGACCTTCCCGTCTTTCTACTTTTCCTAAATATATCATCCTCCCCCCTCCGCTCCTCTCCATATCCTCTCTCTTCCTTTTCCACATCTCCTCTATGGTCCCTATGCTATCCCTTCTCCCTCTGTCATTCCTTATTTCGCCTTTCTCCATTCTACCGCTACTGCGCATGTGTCCCTCTGCTCGTCCCACTTTTCTTCTCCGTTACCCTTCTCCTTACTTCCTATTCTCTATGCCTAACTGTGCTCTCAATTCCTTACTCGCGGCGCCTATCTCCTATCACTACCTACCCAATGATTAACGCCCGCTTATTGACACCTACTCCAATTTTATCCTCCCTCTTCCGGCCTCTTGACCATTCCCTCCACGCCGCTCTCTCTCCCTCACACCCTTACACTCTCACTCCACTCCCCACTCTCTCTCGTACCTTCCTCCCCTCTATTATTCTCTCACAAATTCTACTCCAAAAACGGCTCAATTCTACACGTGTCACACTCTATCGCATCGGAAGCGGAAGTCCTCAATAATTTTTATATTTACATTGTTATTTATAAATATATATATTTTATAATTTTATAATTATATATATATGATTTATTTTATATTTTATAAATTTTAAATTTATATATATATATATATATTATATATATATATTGTATATATATATATATTTATACATTATGTTTCTAATTGCCGGAAAAATATATCATTTTTCAAACAAATATAGATCATATACATATATTTTTATTTATATTTTATATTATGTATTACATTTTATCTTATAAAAAACATACTTTATCAAAATACATATTAACATAAGCTGTACATATTATTTTTTATTCATATACCCAACATTTTTTAAACTATATATATTTAATATTTATTATGCATGTGTGTGTGTGTGCGTGCGCGTGCGTGCGTGAGTGCGTGCGTGCGTGCGTCAACGTGCGTACGTGCATTGTTTAATTTTTTTATATTTCTTTTATCTTTTTCTTTTTTTAAATACATGTATGTACACGTGTATTACTTTATTCTTATTTAAGTAAGTAATTTGAATAGGAATATACACAGGACGGGTTCTAGCTCGAGACCTCCGAGGGGGGAGCAGGGCGGGGGAGGAGGGTACTCCGCGGGTGCGGGGAAATGTCACGCGGGTAAAGAAAATCCGCTGGTGAGGGGGTCGAGGGGGAGACGGGTATGACGTCACGCGGGGAGGGGGACTCCGCGAACGAGGGGGTATGACGTCATGAAGGGAGGGAGCGACGGAAGTATTCGGTTACAATAAACATATCAGGTGTCGCAGAAATCGATGTCCGAAATTTATTGATTAATATGTATTTCAATCGAATTTTATTATTTATAATGTCACTGAAGAAGGCTTTGTAAGCCGAAACGCGTTTGACCTACAATATGTATGTATTATTTTTAAACTCTATTATTTTTTATTTATTTATTGCTTGTGAAAGGCATCGCTCTTATATTATTTGTTTTTTAATCCAAACGAGTTAGTACTAATTTATTTGATTAATATAGTTTTTACACAAAGGTAATGTCCAAATGCTAAAATTTTATGCAGAGTGCTGATCAAGCGCCAATGTGCAGCTGCAGAAATTTAGATAATGTTACAGAAGCATGTGCAGATTTTCGGTAGCTCAGATTTTTATAAAGAGTTATAGAAACAGTCGTTGCCCCCCAATTCTAGGAAGAATCGTGCATGTCGAAACGTTTTACATAATGGAAGAAAGAAGGAAGAAGAGGAAAAAATAGTATACATCTGAATGTACGGTTGAAATAATATTTTTATTGTATGTGTTTTTACATATTACATTTTGCCAAAAATTAAAGCTAACTCGCAATCAACGAGCTGATGCTTATTGAAGGCATCGCTAGTGCATATCACGTTCGATACATTCTTCTTGTCCGTTACAGTGGATGCGATATTTGAAAATTGTACAAATTTTTTGTCGACTCTTTCGAGAATGCTAGTCAACCGATCAAACAATAAATCGACACATCGATCCAGGTTAAACATTGAGAATAATGTGAATTTAGTCATCGTCAAACACACGTTGAGTGCTTCGAGACGTACGAGTCTAGCGTCATTAATCGTGCAGATTTGCGTCAGCGGTCCGACGCTAATGGAATTTGAGGTGTCCATGTAGCGATTCCGAAGAAGATTTTGAATGTTCCTTCGTTGTTCGTAAAGTCCTTTCCACGTTTCGAGAGACATTATCAATTCGTTTCCACGATGATCTCCTATGGTGATCTCGATGTAACTCGGTGGTCCAACGTTGATGCCAATTTCCAAAAATTTATACCCCGTAGCTGTCAACGGGTATCTTCTGCCCAGTACACGTACGTATGCGCAGGTAAAACGCTGGAAAAATTATAAAAAATATTTTTGTTAAAAATATAATTGTTATAAATATTGAAATAGTTGAATTTTAAAAATTTTATAAGATAAATGTAAATTTTTAACGAAACTTATCTAGTACATTTCTTTTAAAACAATAGAGTTCCATCGTCTTCGAGTGGAACATAATAATTTATACGCGTGCTGCTTTCCTCAGCGGAGTACATTATCGTTGATTACGAGAATTTATTGTTTCATAGCTGATGCAATACTGAACGTTCGATCATGTACGATTCTTTAAAATAACAAATCACACAGAGGGGAAAGGAATTATTTTATCTAAGTTTCAAATATATAGATCCGCGCTCGTTGATGCGGGGTCCGCAGGGAAAGGAAGTCTTCGCCTGGTGGTGCGAAGTCCGCAGGGAAGAGGGATACGCGTTTGGTGGTACGGGGTCCGCAGGGATACGCGCTCTGTGTGGGGGAAGGGAGTCCATGGCGCTCGCTCTCTTGCACCCGTTACGGTTCTGTTCGCGTGTTTCCTCTCTCTCCCCGTCCATTATTTCTGTCGCGCGGTTCTTTACGTTCGCGTTCCCTCTCGCTCCCACCTATCATTTCTTACGCGCGGCTCTTCGCGTTCCCTCTCTCTCACGCCCGTTCTCTTCCTCTCTCTCTCTTTTCGCGTTCTCCTTATTATATCCTAATATTAATAGGGAAGGAAAAGGAAAGAAATAAAAAAAATGGAAACAATAATTTTGTAAAATTATATAGTTTTAATGTCATATTATATTTTATACAATATTTATAATAAAAAAATAAAAATTTAAAAATGTTTATAATAAAAAAATTATAAATTAAAAAAATAAATTATTAAAAAGTATAATTTTCACGTTTTCTCTCTCTAGCGTTCTCCTTACTATATGCTTAATATTAATAGGGGAGGGAAGGAAAGGAATAAAAAAATGGAAACAATAATTTTTAAAATTATTTAATTTTAATATCATATTATATTTTATAAATATGTATAATTAAAAAATTTAAAAATTAATATATAAATGTATAATTAAGAAAAAAACAAAATTTAAAAATAACTATTAAAAAGTATAATAGTATAAAAGTACGATATAATAAATTATAATAAAAAGTAAAATTAATATAATATTAAAAATAAAAATTGAAAAATATTAAAAATTTATAAAAATTTATAAAAAAATTTTGTATATTCATATTGCATATTCATATTATATATTCATATTGTATATTCATATTATATATTCATTATTTCATCTTCCCAATTTTCCTCTCTGGGCTCCATCTCAAATAAATACTGCAAGCCGAACATATCATCCAGTACTTGCTCCTGCAAATCATCGTTTCTCGAACGATCTAGCCACTGGTAGTAACGCGTCCATCTTCGCTCTTCGATATTTATAAATCCGCGGATACGGAGCTCATCAAAAGAAAAGATTCACTGAAAAAAGAAATAAAAAAATATTCAATATATAACTCAATTATATAATTACATTAAAAAATGTTTTAAAAGAAATACAGTACGTACCGGCCTCTGAGGGATTCGCCCTCACCATGTTAAATATGGGCACCTCAATAAATGGTGCGTTGTCCACCCACATCCATTGAAAAAATAAAAAGTACACATTAACTATTACACTAAACTATACTACACTATATTCACCACACGTAAAATTATACGTACCCCCTGCGCCGGGAAGATAATTTCCAAAAATTGTTCCACACATCCTTCCATTTTTTCTTTTAATATATCTCCGTCACTGCTGTCGCCTCGATTATCAAAGACTGTTTGACTACTGTGCAATGTTCTAGCCACGAAATCTCCACCACACAGCACATAACGAGAAAAGAAGTGATTATACCCTCTATTGTTTATACGAATTTTATGTTTAGCTACATGGTTTTCATCGCGCAGCTGACTGTGAAAGAAGATACTCGAAAAGATCTAGCGAAGTCTCGCGATATACGATTTCTCCTTATTTAATATTACTTAATGTGGGGTTGTTTATATATGACAGGTAATTCTCTTTATTGATTACAACCAGAGGTTTCTCAGTGGAATTATTTGGCGCCCAGAAAAGGGCGGATTGGTGCTCTTTCTGCGCCTATTTCCCTGTGCGCGTGGCTTGTCTGTAGAGGTCGCTGATAGGGCCCCAGGTGGGCTTATGGAAGGCGTCGCCGAGGGAACGTATCTCTGGTCCTGGACTCCTTGAAGAGGGGGTCGTGGCGTCGTGTCGAATGTGATCGATGAGCACGTTCACTTGTACTTACACTCGCGACAAATAAGTTCACTTGTACTTACACTCGCGACCGCGGGTTTAGATGTGTGCTTGAAGGACCGTCGGATTTTCCCGGGTACCTTGCTATCTCGCTGGTGATGCCTAGGCGCACTCGAACAACGATCCAGCAAGGATGTGCAAAGGGATTGACAAAAGTACTCCAACCTTCTACGGCGGTGGAGAGCCGTTACAGTCCTGCTTGACCCCAGGACAGGGAATCGATGATGATCTCGGTTGGGGGTCCGGTATATATACCGTCGATATTGAATCTTCGACATGAGAAAGTCGCCGCCTCGTGGCCACCTAGTGGCGGCACCCGAACTAGAATCCGGTGGCTTCTTGAATCTCGACACGAGAAAGTCGCCGTCCGTGGCCACCTGGCGGAGGCGCCCGAACTACAGTTCGGTGGCTCGCTGCGCCGAGCGACGGCGCATGTGCGACTGTGTAAACTGTCCGCCACACTTAATAATACCTTGCTTAATACTAATAAGGAAAGAAATAAAAAATTGACAACAAATTTCTAAATAATATAAGTTTATTTTTTATAGTCAGACCACCAATTGAATACTTTAAATACATTTTGTAAACCGCAGTTTGATACATGTTTCTGACAACGCAGCATATACATAACGTTCAACTTATTCAAAGATTCAATGTCTTCGTAGTGCGCGTCAATATTTGCGACACAGACTTCCTTTTTCACATCATCCAGAAGCAGGTCCCGCAACCATTCTCGTTTCTCGTCCCTTGACGTACGTCGTATACGATGGGCGATATATCGCTCTCCGTCGCACCCATCACCGCCGTAGTAATCAAACTTCTATCCTTGCTGTACGGAATCATTCCGTCCTTTCATTGTATACCGTGATGATTCGCAATCAACCAGGATGCTTAGTGTTTTTCCGTTTTGGTAAGAAGGCTCCACGGCATGATGCTTTCAAAAATATATTGAGAGAGAACATATCCCTCTCTGAGAGCGGCAAACTCCTTCACGACAAAGTTTCTACCGACGATAAAGCCTTACAGGTCCACGAACGTCGGTACAAACATGACGATATTGTTTTTTATCGTTGCGAGGAAAAAGACTGCGCGCAATCTCGATGTATCGTACATTTTATATCGTTATCGCACTTAGGTGATTTTGCGTACAACGTTTGTCAACGGGTTATACTGAACCACGCGGTATGATGAGACAATATGCGGTGGTATTTGCCGGTACATTTTCTTTACAATCAAATTCCAATCTCACGTCCACGATCGCGCTCTTGATCGATTCATTTTGTCGCGAACAATCGATGACAACATAAGGTCCTTTTTCAAGAAATGTGCTCACGGTACAAAATGTTTCGTAGCAGTCGTATCCGTAATAGGCTTTACGAAAACGTGTATACATATCAAAAAGAATAGTATATCTTTTTTTATCAAAGTCTAGGTTTATGTCATCATATGGATAAAATTCTGAGTTTAGATAAAGTTTCACATTGGTCAGTTTACAATCATCGAATACACAAACATCTCGAGACATGATGTTCTTCCGGCCTGCAGAGCAAAGATAACTTATCATGGTTTTTCTAGCTGAGTTGCAGTTTTAACAGCCCACGAATGCTTGGTCGTGCTCTGCAGCAGAGGGTACAGGTCCCACGAACGAAAACCCATGTTGAGATATCGGGTCTGTTCTTTTCAGCTGCACTGCTGAACTAGTGCAATAAGTTAGAATGAGACATATATATATTTTTTCACTCTAACTTATTGCACTAGTTCAGCAGTGCAGCTGAAAAGAACAGACCCATCGTCTACTTTCCAAAGTATAGGTATACGAGTGGAAACTCATATTTAGATATCGCCCGCTTTCTAAAGTCCGTAGCAAGGATAGTTTATTGATCTCATTCAGCACAACGTGAGTCATTCGTCATTGTATCTTGAATATGTCAATCACGGGCTCGAGCGCCGAATCTCCCACCAGGCAATTGTTGTCGTTGCGTGTTCGTATCAGAATCAATTCGTGACGAGCGTAATAACGCGCATTTGTAATCCTCGCAAAAGCGCAATAGTGTATTCAGCGGTACGCAAAAATTAAAGTATCCTTCCGACATAATAGATGAAATATTCCATCCGGCATTTTGCATAATCATTCCTTTGTCATACGTTAGCGATACATAGTTTTTGAGCGTGCTGGTAATTCCTACGTTTCTGTTACGATCAATCTCCACACCGTCGAGTTCGTATCGAATCTCATCGAACATGAATGCGACGCAATTATTTCCCAATGCCACAGTAGACTCCTGGGTAAGTATGCACTATTACGGACCACCCTTCGATGACCTTGACACATGTTGTTAAGATCATCCTCCTGAGTGACCTTCGGAAGGTTTTAGCCCTCGGTCATTACTCGTTAAAAAGTTATAAACAAAAGAAGTTTCGCGATACTGTGTGTATATGCCTTCATATTACATTCTTCACTAAGCATAGATTGTTCTTATTATTCCTACTGTTGTTGATATTTCTTATGACTTTGAAACGGTATTCGAAAATAAACCAGTATACGATAGGTTTTCGTACAGATAACATTCTGATCATCCATCTCAAAATTAAATTCTATGAATTTCTTGCTTTAACAACGAGATACGACGAATTATTAGACTATTTGTGTACAAAAAATGTGATTCGTAAAGAAATAATGTCCGCGTTGCAAAAATATTGTAAAACTGGATAATAAAGTGAATAATGAATCTGCTTTAAGGCTCATTACTCGAAGTCTACACAACGTAAAACATAGGTTCGCGTCAAAAATTGCAAACCCATGTGGAACTTCACTTCGTATACTTTTTAATGGGAAGTGAGGTTTCACATGGGTTTACAATTTTTGACGCAAAAAGTTAGGTTTTATGTGTTTTCACTCTTACACCATATTTCAAATTTCGCACTTTTTGAGAAAGGATTGATTACAGAGCATGCGCATGTGGCCACATTTTTCAAACTTTTTTTTGTTTATAACTTTTTAACGAGTAATGACCGAGGGCTAAAACCTTCCGAAGGTCACTCAAGAGGATGACCTTGACAACATATGTCAAAGTCAAGGTCATCGGAGGGTGGTCCGTAATAGTGCATAATTACCGACTCCTGAGCAAGTTTGTTTATCGTTAATTTTCCCTCAATGTATAGAAAACTTTCACATGGCAACGTGTACAGATCCTGTTGCTGTATGGGTATTCTTATCTCGTCGCTGTGTCCAAACGTCGTATTGGCGAACGGATTGTACGTGTGAGTCTCGATCTTGACGATGCGATCGTCAAAGATTGGCTCACCCCCAATGTTGAGGATGTCGGTCATTGTCGTGTCGGTCAAACGTTTCGCACCACGAATCCCAAAAGATTTTAAATATTTAACGTTCGATACGTTGAGCTTCTTTTTCTTGATATAACCGCGTGACTGGTGGATATCAAACGTTGACGTCGCTGTTCTCGTAAAGTTGGTCTGCTTATCTCTCACTTGCTCCGATCCGTTCAATACGAGCATCTCATGCGTCACACGCGTTATCGCCGTCATCGTCGTACATGTAATCTGATGGTGATCTCTTCTCCTCGAAAGTCGAGCAATCGTCCGTCCTGATCGACGACGCGTATCATCAAGTCCGTAATGCTCCGTGCAACGATCGGCAGGTAAATGATCTGCGCTAGCGTTTCCGATATCTTATATTCCGGTGGAACTCTCGGTGAAAATTCGTGTATCGTGTGCATGGGTTTGCTGTTGCAGTACGCGTCCGCAGTTACGCTACGCTCTATTCGAATAATGTTTACGTTCATAATGTTAATCGGCATGTCCGATTCGTGCCACTGTCGCGGCTTCAGCACGCGGTACGATGAAAATCCCAGCAGCGATCCAATGCTGTTGGGTTTGCTAAAGTTTATTTCGAAGCCACACTTGATCTCACTCTTCATCGTACTGTAATTCGCGCGGAGCACTATCGGATATTCTTCTTCTTCATCGTCACTGCGTTTTTCGTCGCTGGAACGAACCACGAATTGCGGATGTTTTCATGAAATTGCGCGGTGGAACTCTCGGTGAAAATTCGTGTATCGTGTGCATGGGTTTGCTGTTGCAGTACGCGTCCGCAGTTACGCTACGCTCTATTCGAATAATGTTCAAAAACTCATTTATGGCGTGCAATTCGTACGATCCAACGGGAATCGTAATTTCATCTTCACCAAAATAAAATTTATTATTCGAAGCATTCACGTTCGGTATCGTGTAATATTGTTGCGCCCGCGTCTGGTCAGAAGATTTTCTTCTGCCCCTCTAGGATTGTCGGGACGACAATCTGGAAGAAGGGGGTCAGTGTTGCGCCCACGTCTGGTCACTCGGTACACAGTGTGGATGCGTACCGGAGAATGAATCTCGTCCCCTGGCGACGCTTGTTACGCGTTACCAGGCGCGTTATTGATCGGGCTGTTAAGCTAGACGGACACTTGTAATTATTGATAATTCTAATAAACCGTTCTATATAATAAAAACCTCGAGTTATTTCTTTCCGCGAGTCCGGTGCGAGTGTGTGTGCGAGCGCGTGAGTGCCGCGGAACTGCGCGCGTGTGCAACAATACATTTCAAAGTCCATTAGACCGAGCTCGTAATCGTCGTCACTCAAATCTATGGGCGGAGAGTAGTTTACGGCAAGCTTGCTGCTCTTCCCGGTCAACGTAAGTGTCAAC
>CABEGB010000459.1:0-34084 GCA_901521435.1 Crematogaster levior | reverse complement strand
GTTTGAACTTTTGTATTCACATTTTGTGATAAGAAAGAAATCTTTAAATACGGCTATGCATAAAATACACACATATTTTACTTTTTTCTATAATCAAAAGAGAAAGAGTTGTCTAGTTTTTTATGCGTTAAGTTTGAATCTGTAAGCAAAAATATTCTATCACGTCAAATTTATGAGAAAAATGAGATTAAATTTTTCAAAGAGCATATTTATTATCTTATTTGAAAATTTATAATTGACGAATGATGAGCAAAAGATTTTTAAAGCAGTTCTTGCTTAAGACCTGATTGAAAATTAAGATTTGAAACTTGTTAAATATAAAACTGTCAAGTTTTTAACTGTATATAATACATACATCATCAATTTCAGATGTGCTTTATTTTTGTAAGTTAGCATCCGCTCATATGATATAGTTATATATTTTCCTTTTTTGGCCCTCTGTAAAATCATATCTTGTAAAAGATCATATTTTGAAAAAAATTATTTACTTTTTGTACAATGATTTTGTTTTTATATTCAAATACTATAATGTTCAAGCTGTAACTTGTTACTTAAAAAATCTATAGCTCATCAATTATGTTCATCAATTATGAATTTTAATATGGTCAAAATGCATTTTTTAGAGACTTTAATTTTATTTTTCTTGTAAACTTGATGAGGACATTTTTTATTGCAGATTTGGATTCAACACAGTACTTACTATTATTTTATTACTACTACTAAGACTCACTATCAATTTGTCTATTAAGAAAGGACATATCAATCAAAATAGCCTTTCATTTCTTGGTTAGATATACAGAAAAGTTGTTAGAAGCAAAAAAAGTTGCTCTATGTGCCTTCACAGATACAAGTTTCTTTGATAACACCTCATTTGCTGCAATAGAGACTTCGACGCATAAAAGAGCATTGAAGTGCCCGTCACATAAAGCTTCAAAAAGCAAGAGAATTTCAGCCACATTAGGAATAGTGGAAACAATAAAACCATAAATGATGCTTTCAAGCTATTATTACTTTTGTTCTAATCGATTGTGGCTGATAAACCTTTTATTAAGAGATTTTACTAAGAGATTTTAGGTTCACTTGTATAAACCTAAAAAAATATATTTCAAATATAAAAATTAATTAAAATTAATTAAAATGCAATATTTATTAATCCAAATTATCGCAAAATCTTCAGAAATTATTTTTTTCTAATATTAGATCTTGTGGGCATAATAATCCGTCAATCAAACAATTTAGACTGAAATAATTCAGTTGATCAATTGTTGGATCAAATAATGCTATTTGTGTATGCTATTCGCATTTTACAATTCAAAAAAATAATAATACTTTTTTAATTAATAGTTACTTTACTGAAGAAACTGTATGAAACAAATGTAGAAAATATAATATAGCAAACATAAATAATGTTCAAGATATTCAAGATGTTCAAAAGTTTCAATATTATTAGAATATTATTTAATTATTTAATTCCCTATCTTTATTAATAATAATTTTACTTTTATTAAATATATTATTCCTTAAGTTTCTGATTATAAAAAGAATTTCTAAAACTGCAAAATGTTTACACTGTAAAAAAATAATAATTAAAACAAATAAAACATTTTATTATAAGATATAAGAAATAACAGAAAACTAACTGCAGTTTCTATATATAATTGATGTAATCGCACGAAGGATTTTTAGAAAAGTAAAAGTTTTTAAAAAATAAAGTAAAAAAATTTTTAGTTTACACAAAAATGTAAAAAAATATACTTTCCTAACTATTAAATAATAAAAAAAATTTCAGACAAACATTGTCGTATTATTAAGTTTTAAACAAATTTTTTAATAATTGATTATATTATTGTGTGTGTGTGTGTGTGGCGCGTGCGTGTGCAAATAAATTTTCTGAAGAAATTAGAATAAACTAAAAAAAATTTATATTATTTAAAAATCAATAAAAACATATTTTTGCATTAAGTAAACATGTTGTTACTCATTAAATTTTTACTTAAAAGATTTACTTAAAAAGATACTTGGTATAGGACTTTGCAAAGTTCTGACTAAAAAAAGACAACCTTCGCCGCGAGTGCTTGATCTTTTTTTTTTTAATCGAGATACACTTTTGACTCACATCAACTCGATGTTAATGATAGTCAATTGAGAAAGAACATATTTTGAAATAAACTGAATAAGTAAATAAATTTCCCAAAATTATAAAGACATAATCCGAAATTTTTAATGAGTATGCTTATTATTATAATAATAAAACTCATTAAAATGGATTGCTTTGCGTAGATTTACATTTCAAAAAGTTCCACACTTTATTACTTATTGCTTTGCCTTTAACAATGCAAGTGAAAATGTAGACAATATATATATATGTATATAATATATATATATATATGAAGAAGAAATGAGAAATATATATGTATATGTATATATATATATATACATATACAATTATTATAATATTTAAATTTATTTTTAGAGGCTTATTAATTTTGTTACCAAACTACCAAACCAAATAATGTAAAGAATATATATATATATGCATTGTCACGTCGTCGCGGGGTGCGCGCACGAACGCCCGCCGCGACGCGGATCAAAAAGATAAGAACGGCAGAGGATCACGCGTCCTCCTCACGAAGCTTCTCGCGCTTCTGGCAATCGCAGAACACCAAATTCGTCAGACGCGTCGCACACGCATCGAATTTACACTAAACGCGATAACAATACAATCACCGGTTGCGTGAGAAGGACCTACGTCGAATTCCTACGTCGGCAGAGGGGCAGTGCCACACAATCACGCTCGGTGTTCACGATAACGGCGCGATAACTCTAAGATAGCGCGACAGAACACACCATATACACAATAATCGCGAAACAACGCCGATCAGAGTCGATACTCTCGAACAATGCCGATCACACTCGGTATCCGCGGAAATCTGGACAACCCGTTGTCCCGTCGCGTTTCCCCGGGGCTCGTATCGCACACACAGAACAATACTTTCGCGAAGCTTCTGGCCGCGGAAAGAGGACCCCTCGCACTTGATGTCGATTGCTAACACCAACAATCTACACGTCTTAAAAGACGGCTCACTAACACCAAAAAAATCGCGTCGACATCAGAGCACGAACGTTATCCCCCTTCGCGAGCGCGTGGCTTTACACAGATAACGGGCAACCTTACCGGTAACACCCGCTCGTTTCCTTCGGTAGGCCTCTCTCGGGCGTCGAGGATCCGCTCTCGTCCGCTCACTACTTGTGCAACTTTTTGTATCTGGACAGGCCTCGGCTTCGCTTCCGCACCGTAGGACGGCTCGCACGCAAGAGAGCTCCCGACGATATCGATCTCCCATCGATCCGCGGGTGGCGCGATCGTGCCCATCCCCTTCCTTATCGGCGTGGGGTGGCACGATCTAAGGGTGCGGGGGTTTTGAATGCGATAGCGGGTCGCGCTTTCTCGCGGGTCGCTTCGCCATGCTGCCAACGTTCTCCGGAGGGCAATTTCCTGGCGCTGTCCCAGCGGTCGGGCCCTCCGCCTCCCGGCGCTCGCCTCCCTGCTCGGGGCTCGCGGGACTTCATGCGTCCTCCGCCTTAGCTTGAGGGGGCCTTCTTTCCACCCGGCATTCTTATTGGGGGCGAGGCGCCGATGACAGCTTCCGCCGCTCCTTTCGGCGCCTCCCTACGGTGCGCTCCTTCGCGCGGGTGATCCCTCCGAGTCTTCCCCCGGCCCTTGGTCGACGCGCCTCAAGTCGTTGATCTTTCTGCTATCGTGTGGCCCCTCCTTCCTCGTGGAGGGCTTTTCCGGTTGGTCTCTTCCGTGGTGTGGCAGGTGTCACCGGATAAGGTGCCATACAAATGAATACATCTAAATTAAATACTGCTAATACGCTATGTTTGGCCCGGGGATATCGGTACGCTCGGCTCCTAGCCGTCGGCGTGGACGCAAAACCGCGCCTTTTGTGACGGTGACGGGACGCTGCTACCCCGCAGAGGAGCGGCAACGTCACAGCATATAAAATTATTATAATATTTAAATTTATTTTCAGAGGCTTATTTTATTATTAATAAAATTGATAATAAAATAAACCTCTGAAAATAAATTTAAATATTATAATAATTTTATACGCATATATATATATACAATGTATAATGTATGTATATTATACATACAGTACCGGTCCAAAAGGGAGAGCACGGGGGGGGCGTGTGGGCAAAGACGGGGGGTTCAAACAGCGAAGTGCGCTAAAAAAGGTTACAGTGAGACACCTAAGGGACCCCTTGGACGAATAGGAGATATGAGAGGGGACAAAAGACACCAGGAGGGGCGAAGGGGGGAGAAGGGGCCGCCAAAGCGCAGCGGGGGGCTGGCGGTGGGTGCGGGGCACAGGAAGGGGGTACACATGCGCACTCGGGAGCATGGGGCAAACGAGGGAGTAGAAGATATTTATAATAAGGTTCAAAGTTTATTATTAAATTTAATATATTTTGGAAATTTCAAATAAAATTAATTTTTCACAAGTTATTGTTTTCATTATTTGATGAAAAGTTATTTCTTCAATAAGCTATACTTACCATAAAAACATGTTATAATTTGATAAAGATGTACTTTAAATCGTGCACTTTAAAATAAATCCGTGTACTTTAAAATAAGTTATACTCAAAAACGTAAAGGTGACATAATTTAGGCCGGTACTGTATATCCTTTACATTATTTGGTTTGGTAGTTTGGTACCAAAATTAATACCAAAACTTAATAAAGTATATGCTATTATTTATGTTAATATCATTATATTACCTTCACTAGTGAGAAGACCTGTGTTCAACCAAGGCTTTAAAACATCATAAATAAAACTCTTTTTTATGTGTTTTGTGCTGCTTAATATTATCTGAAAAAAAATTATTAAATTTAAAACTTAAAAATATTAATAAAATTTTTTCTTCGCTAATGAATAACAATTCTAAAAGAAAGTAATTTAGTGACGACAACCTGGCTATAAAATATCTTTATTCAACCAATATGTTTTGACCATTGATTCTTTTCAAGTAAAGCATGTAAGCAACTACTCTGTAGTCAGCAAACATAAGTTATCCTCTGGACATGATTTTGATTGGCATAAACTTAGAATTTTGTAAGATTATATAAAGACACACTAGGAAAAGAGAGATAACAGAAATCTTGTTTATTAAGAATTTAACTGTCAACTTATAAATCTATGTCAAGGTCAAGGTCATTGAAGGGTAGTCTGTGAAACCGAATATTTACCAAAAATATTAATCAGCGAAATATTCCCCGTTTGCATCAACAACTATTTGCCATCTTTTGGGTAGCTTACGAATTCCTTGACGATAGAAGCTCACCGGCTTTGAAGCGATAAAGTCATCAATACATTTTCATATCTCTTCAAATCTCACGAAATGTGTATCAGCCAAATGATGCTGCAGCGACCGGAATAGGTAGTAATCGGAAGGCGCCATGTCTGGGCTATACGCCGCGTGCGGAAGAAGTTCCCAGCCTAACGCAAAGATATGGTCCTGAGTCGCTTTCGCAACATGTGGTCGAGCATTGTCATGAAGCAAGATCACTTTACGACGTCCTTGGCTAGTAAATGGCCTCTTTTCTTCTAATGCATCGTTCAAATTGGTCAATTGTTGTTGGTAGCGGTCTGCCGTGATTGTTTCACCCGGTTGTAACAACTCGTAATACAACACACCTTTCCAATCCCACCAGATACAGAGCAAAACCTTCTTAGTGTGGATATTGGGCTTTGGCGTCGAAGGTTGACCAGGGTCAACTCATGATTTTCCAGGGTTAGAATCCACTTTTCATCGCCTGTAATTTTGTGCAGAAAATCTTTTTTCCGGAACTTTGAAAGCAAAGTGAGTGCAGTGTCACGCCGTCGATTTTTGTTGTCTTCGGACAATTCATGCGGAACCCATCTGCCTTCCTTCTGAACCTTTCTCACCGTATGTAAACGTACAGAAATGGCTTGCTGCGTAACGCCAAGCTGTTCTGCAAGCTCTTTTCAGTTTGCGCAGAGTTAATATCCAGCAGTACTTGCAATTCGTCCGTTTCAATCTTTTCAGGGCGTCCAGCACGCGGTTCATCTTTAAGACTGAAATTTCCTTGGCGAAATTTTTGATACCATCTTTTACATGTAGTATGACTTACAGCGTTCTCTCCATATGCAGCACAAATCATTGCAGTGGCTTCAGCAGTATTTTTCTTCAGATGAAACACGAAGTGGATAAAAAATCGAATATGCTCTTTTGTTATTGCCATCATGAACACTACTGATTTTTGGGTCATGTACATCAAACGCCAAACCGTATGGCATTTTAGAAGGCCAAATGTCAACGCTTTAAAACCGCAAAGGGCGGGAAGATATATAAAATTTAAATTGTTATTTCGGTTGTATGAAATCTAAAGCTCAGAACTTTTTTGTACACCTAATATTTGTTTAGTCCTATGTTTATTGTCATGACGCCCTTCCTCCATTGTACAGATTTTTATATTATAAGGACTCAACATTACTCTTTGACATAAGGCATTTATTTTTAATTTAATTTATTATAAATTTGTAGCGTGTTATGATAATATTACATTTTTCCTTTTAATTTGTTATATATGATGCTATTTTAAATTATACTGTTTACTTGAAATGGACTAGAACCAATAGTCCAAACATAGTGGTTGAATAAAGATATTTATAGCCAGGTTGACATCACTAGATTACCCCCTTTTTAACTTAGAAATATTAAGTTAAACAATATTTAATTCATACAATAAGTAATCGATTAATTGGTTTCAAAAATATTTTAAATATTCAATTATCTCTGGCAAATTTTTTACGAATATAATATTCTATTATATTTTATTTTATTATTATATAATATATTTGTTTATATATATTTATATATATTATATTATAATTATATTTTGTTATACATAATAATAAATTATATTATAATAATATATAAAATATATTATTTAAAATAAAATAATCATCTAATGATGTTAAGGCACTGGGATATAAAAGAAACAGAATAAAATATAATCATCTTAATGTAATGAATATAAAACGAAACACAATATAAAATTTCTTATATATATTTACCTCTAAATCATCCGGATGACGAATGGACACTGCGGGAACAAAAAATCCCCAAATTTTCGTAATTGGATAGTACTGGTTAGTTAAGACAATCATAATCTTCCACAGTTCCTCTAATAAATATGCGTTTATTATGTCAATATAATTACAGAAATATTATAAATATTAATTGAAAAATATATGATTAACTTTATTATTAATACATTATTATTCTATTTATATCAATATTTTATTGTTTCTCAACTAAATCTATTAATCAGAAAATAAATCTTATCGCTTAACTCTTTGAGGGGTATATTTTGATAGGACCAACTCGACGTAGTGTATTATGAACTGTTAAAACCGAATGAAACAATCACAAACGATCGGTATCGATCGCAATTGATGCGTTTGAGCCGAGCATTGAAAGACAAACGGCCGCAATACAACGAGAGACACGATAAAGTGATTTTGCAGCATGACAATGCTCTTCGACCCCATGTTACGAAAGTGGTCAAGACATACTTGGAAACGTTGAAATGGGAAGTCTTACCCCACCCGCCGTATTCTCTAGACGTTGCTCCCTCTGACTATCACTTGTTTCGATCAATGGCACACGGCCTAACTGACCAGCACTTTCGGTCTTATGAAGAAGTAAAAAATTGGATCGATTCGTGGATCGCCTCAAAAGATGACCAGTTTTTTCGACGCGGGATTCGTACGCTGTCCGAAAGATGGGAGAAAGTAGTGGCCAGCGATGGACAATACTTTGAATCATAAATGTATAACCAGTTTTTTACAATAAAGCCTCGAATTTCAGGAAAAAAACGGCGGAAGCAAAGTTGTACACCTAATATATTAATATTATATAATATATAATGATGTATATCTATTAAAATGTACTGATCGTAATATACAAGATAGCTATTATCACCTTAAATATTCCCGAATTTATAAGATCCAAGGTCTGTAGATGGAGGAACGGACTGGGTAAGGTCCTCGCATTCACTTCACCCGATTTGGCACAAAAATGGCGGTGACTGAGGCTCAGCAGGGGATATTCGATTGTGTATCATGTTACTTGGGTGAAAATTATAAAAGTGAGCAAGTTATGTGATACACAATCGACCCCCTGATTAACCAAATAATGTCAATTTAAGTACAAATTAATTGTTCTCGTTTCATGTATAGGACGTGTTATGTTAGGACGTGTTTTACTCCCTCACACAACTAATAGCTATATACTACGTATATGTATACACCAACACTAACTCGCTGTATCGAAAATGGCGGCCATGCGAGGATCTTACCCAGTCCGTTCCTCCATCTACAGACCTTGATAAGATCCAGAGAAAGATTTGTGTAATCAAAGTTGCACGGTACGAAGAGGGCTGTATATGGCAATAATAATTTTGATCCAAGTACAGGCGCTTACAAAAAATATCATTTAAAAAAATGAATCGGTGTTTTTTTTCCGTAATATGATAGAGGAAGAAGAGAAACGAGTTTAGTCTCATAGCACAAGATTTAAAGATTAAAAGTAAAAAAAACGATAAAAAGTATGTTTTCCATATTAAAAATGAAATTTCTAGCTTTCAAAAATATTTTTATTTACTTTATAAAAGACGTTCGAAGTAATGGTCATAACTATCAATGCAACTGGATTCTTTTAATCATTGATAACTTACTTCTTCTAATGTCAAAAGTTATTGCACAGATTCTTATTGTTACTGCAATAATTTGTTGTTGAGGTGTAATTCGTTTTTCTTTGTAGACTATGCTCCTTTAGGTTCCTCATTTTAAAAATCCAGTATCAAGTCCGGTGAATAAGCTGGCTACACTATACTCACTTGTTTTGAGCTCTTCTATATTATGGAAAAAATATCAAACATACGGAACTCATTTTTAAAAAATGGGAAAATGTCTTTGATATCTTCGAAGCCTCTATCTTGACAAAAATTGTTATCTCGCCATATAATAGTTACCCTTTCGTAAGTAATTCTGCAAGCAATTTTAGTTCCTCTGTAAGATTTGGCACCTTACTGATTCAAAAATATTTCAGATAATAATATAGTAGTTACTCCATCAATATATAAAATGTGAAAACCAAAATTAAGTAAATGATCCAGTTGGGAAACCGATTGCCTAAGTTTAAACTCAGTTGCCTAATTTGAAAGAAGAAAAAACTAAATGACAACAAAATAATAAAAAGTGTTTTTACGTAAAAAACATTTTTAATATACAACACTTATATCAGGCTAACAACACATTTTATTTAGTGAGAAAAATATCAAATATTACACAGTTAAATTTGTTTTATTATTTTTAACTATAGTCGCTACTGGCGATTATGCGACGACTACAAGGGTAAAATAGCACAGCAACATGATTAAACACAATGTAATACGATTAATATAATATGATTACTGTAATATAATTAAAAAACTATTTGCACTATCTGTACATAAGTATTTTTTTCTCTTGGGCTTTACGTTGGCACACGTGTGTGAATACACGACCTACAGTCCGTACGCTAGATGTCTTCTTCCTTTATCTCTTTACATACAGATATATATAGATATACCACCCGTACACCCCTTTTATCTCGGAAACAAAGCATTTTAGAGAAAAATGTTTCAAACAAAACTTGTATGGTTTCGAAGGATACATAGGACGGTGTTATTGGTTTGACCTTGAATTTTCGTTTCAAGGTCATGTGAAGGTTACGTCGAATTTTTAATGGAACACCCTATTTTTTATTACATATTCTTGTAGCTTATCTCGAGAACTTTCCAAAACACTATAATAATACTAACACTATAATAACACTATAATAAAGTATTTTTTCATTTAGTATTTTTCAAGTTATAAGGCTTGAAATAATTTCTTAATTTTACATAAAATATCTCGTAAAATATTTACCTTTCGATAACCTTTCGATACTTTTATGCACAGAATACTTTTATCTCAATACTTTTATGCACAGAATAATGAGAGGAATTAATTGGTGTAAAGAAAACATATAGTTGCTTTTAAAGAAAAATGTGTAATTATGTTATGTTATTCTGTGCATAAAAGTATTGAGGTAAGGTCATCGAAAGGTGAATATTTTACGAGATATTTTATAGTTTATGTAAAATTAAGAAATTATTTCAAGCCTTATAACTCGGAAAATACTTAATGAAAAAATACTTTATTATAGTGTTTTGGAAAGCTCTCGAGATAAGCTACAAGAATATTTAATGAAAAATAGGGGTTTCGATTTAAAAAATTGAAGGTGACTTTCACGTGACCTTCAAGTAGCTATTCAAGGTCAAATTAATGACACCATCTTATGTCCCCCTTAAAACCATACAACTTTTGTCTACAACATTTTTTGATAGAATTGCATCCCTAGCTTTTAAATGGGGTGTACGATTGAATAAAAAATTATTAATTTTTTTAACAATCTCTTAAAATAAATTGTTCCAATTTAGGAAATATGCGATGATCCAACTTAAGCTGGTTCTCGTAAATAAAAATATGCTACATAAATACACGAAATATTAGTTTTATAACATGTTATTAGTAGGTAACAAAAGATACTTGTAAAATATATTATAGAAAATTTTGTTACCTATTTTCACTCCTATCCAACTTAAGATCCGTAACACAATTATAACAAACTATAAAAACACAATAACGATGACTCTATTTATTAAAATAGCTTCCACTCACTGACCGCTGAGTTACGTGTTTTTGTACAGCAGTGTTACCAATCAGTAATGTCTACTGAATTGTTTAGAATATAAGGAAAAACAAAAGTTGTCCAATTTAGATAACAGTCTAATTTCAGCAATCTTACTCTATATGTAAATATATGTGGAACTAAAATTATTTTTAATTTAAAATTTAATTTAATTTTAATATATACACGTACATTAAAATACACGGCATGTAGAATTATAAATGAAATTCTATCCTGAAATCTGAATTATAGATCGTTCAAAGTGGACTTTACATTTTGTTCAAAACTAAAAAAATATATATAATTATTTATATTAGGGGACAATTCGATAATTTTGACCTTGACATATTATCAAAGTTAATACCTTGAATAACCTTTAGAAAATTTTTAGTCGATGGTTATTGTTTACTTAAAAGACATTACAAAAGAAATTTGAATTGAATTTCATTAAGAAAATCATTAACAAAATCATTAACAAATTTAAGGAACATTGATTCTTATGAAAAAGCCATTTCTAACATAAGATAATTCCAGATTTCCAACTTTTAGTCGTCGCTTGTGGTTTATTACAATGTTATGAACATTAAAATAACTAACTGAATATATGAATTGGAATAGACTGTATTTATTTCCACATAAATTATCACAGAAAACATGTAGGAGGGGGAAGGACTTCGCGTTTCCACCACAAAAAACTAATCTAACTTAATTTTTAATTTAAAATTAAAATTATAGACGTTATAATCAAAGGGCAAAAACGAACAAGGCCGGGTGACAATTATTGACATGGAACCCTCGTATAACATGAGACTCATTTCGGAAATAATGCATATTAAAAAGTAATCACATAGTTTAAACAAACAAAGTCGATATCTGATTCGTAGTCTGATTCGTATCCTTTTTGTTTTGGAAAGAATACCCTCTCCTCTATGAATTTTCTTTCGTTTCATTTCCTACTTCAATAGTTTCATCCCCTCTTTGTAAGCGCTATATCAAATATCAAAATACGACACACTGGTATTGTCACTATCACATGAGTTGTTGAATTGAGTGCTAAGATGCGGAGGAAATACATTTTTATTATGTTAATTTTTAAATGAGAAATAGCTTATTCGTTGGATATACTTGATTCTACTTCCTAGGTACAAAGTTATACACGCTAAATTCTTATCTTCGATCCACGAACAGCTTTTTATTATTTATTATTATATTTATTTATTCATCTATTTATTATTATTTATTTTATATACTTTTCTTGTTTCACTGTTTTACTTATTTTAATCTAAATTATACAAATTGTTATTTTATTAATTTGACTTTTTTAACTTATATGACTTTTATGCTTGCTTTCATAACATTATATGTATATTAGACATTGTTACAACCGTTTTATAGTTTGACATTTTGACTGGATTAACAACCTGTATGACAACATCACTATCTTTTTTTAACTTTTTTTTCACAGCTATACTTGTGGACGTATAATGAGGAGATGAATTTGTTCAGCGGAGTACGGTTGCTCTCAAGATAAAGAAATTGCGCCTAGATGATTACTTCGCTAATTTTAAGACCAGATATGTAATGTATAGGAATATTATTTGCAAAATTTTAATTATTAACTGAAGATGACTTTATTCCAAGCGAAATGTTTGTGATATTGTATAATTTTTGTATTACATATTATTACATATTATTGACACTGTTACCCGACCTTGTTTGTTTTTGCTTTTTGATTATAACGTTTGTTTTTGAAGAAAACTTGCGAATATTACACAAAACTTTTGTTTTATTAAAGTTATAGAATTAGGTTTGTATTAGTAGAATTAGGGTAATAGAATTAAGTTTGAGTTAAAGAAAGAAGAGAAGAGGAAAGGAGGGAGGGGAGGAAGGAGAGAGGTTAATTTTTTAGCGTAATAAGTGCAGGACAAGAAGCTAAACTTTTATGAAATCATTATATCTACAATTCGTCATGGATTTCTAACTTTCTAAAAATGAAAAGAAAATGATAGAGAGTTGCAATGAACTTCCATATATATATATATATATTTTACTATGTTTACGAGTTGTCTCCGTGTTGTGTTAAATTATTTAGAGATATATCTAGATTATATATTGCATTGATATTAATAACTGACAAAAGGTGACTGACAGATTACACAACATGCAAGACCGACTATCATAAAATAAAGAAGGCCTGGAACTGGCCTGGCTTTTGCATTGAAAACACCGAACAGTGTAGAATGGATTTCGCTTTGTGTGGGAAGTTGAAAACTTTGAATTTATTTTGAATCATTGATTTTATTTTGTTAATAACTTTTTAGTAAACAATGACTGCCGATTAAAATCTTCTAAAGGTTACTCAGGATGTTGCTCTTGACGATATATCAAAGTCAAGATCATCGCCAAATTGTCTAATGTAAATAATTACCAAAATATACAATCAGCCTTGTTTATTTCGATAAATATTCTAAATATAAATTCCACGAAAATGAATGTTGTATAAAAAAAGCAAAAGAAAGTTTTATAAAATATATGTTAAAGCTTTTGAATATCGAGAAACAAATATGGATAAAATGATTTAATTATGCGCGCCAGTTTAATTATTCATATTCAACGAATTATTGTTACCATCCGTAAACATATTTATAATAATTACTCGATTAAGTGAGAGATCGTATTTAATTCTGATATGTCGATTGGAAATTTCAATCGGAAAATTGAATGGCTCACTTACAGGATATTTCAATATCTCCGATGTTTTGCAATGACAGATTCTTCGATGAATTTCAAATTGATTTTATTCTCACACGAATGGAAATTTGTTGAGAGAACTAATTGATGATCGAAAATTAATTAATCCTTGAAAAATGAGAGACTCAAATGTTGCTGATTGTAAATAAATTATAAAGTCTTGTTTTTTGTGAAAGAAAGACGAAGTAAATTTTATGAGAGTTAAGTTCTCAATTACGAGAATTCATCAAAATGACCACGACTTTCCGCTAACTTCTTTCCCGAGGAAAAACTAATTTCAAACTCATTAAGTGATGTCTACAATAAATTTTTAAGGTGTAAGACTTAAGATTTAAGCCGAAATTGATTAATCACAGTCGATTATTCTTCTCACACTTTAACTGTGATTACCGCTTAAAAGAATCACTAATAACAAAAAATAATACAACAGTCTTGGATCACGTATTCGTGATCGTATTTAAGTCGCTTCGCGAACACTTGAATACTCCAAAAACAGCTTGTTTGTGGGTTGCAGCGACGACCTCGCGATTATTATCAAAGGATTCCATCTTTGGAGTCGCTGTCCAGAGTGAGCCGTTACCCAAGAACAGAAAATCAAAATAATATCAACTTGATGTCATGTTGACCAAATCATGGCAAAAAACGTCATATTTTGGTCATGATTTGGTCAACATGACGTCAAATGCAATTGACATTATTTTGATTTTCTGTTCTCTTTGAGTAATCACCAACTCCTGGTTATGCTCACTAACCTTGAGGCGGATCGATAGACCTGGTGAGACTGGTGTCTTCCCACGGCGTGACCTCTTCACTTGGAGCACCGATAAAGATGACCGGCTGTTTCTGACATTGACGACAATCACGTAGGTGCTGCTGAATACATGCCGTGACAGCAACAGAGCAAAACGATTTTGCGTCACGTATTATCTCGAGCGCGCGCGCATGCGCGCGTGGTCCTTCCCCTCCCTCCCCACACACACACACACACGTTTGGACTACGTTAGACCTGTTCTACAATAAGTCGCTAGTCGCAAGTCGTAAGCGAATAAACCAATCATAGTTGAACTTAGAAAAGAATAATCGAATATGATCGGTCTATTTGCTTACGACTTGCGACTAGCGACTTATTGTAGAACAGGCCTTAAACGCTGTAGTGTAGTCAACGTCTCATGAGCCTTGTGTAACTGCACCAGACCAATGGGATATATCACGATACGATAGTAGCGAAGTAGCTATCGTCACGCGCGGAAAAGTAAACTTTTTGAATTTTATGTTCGAATGATGTTCCGTTTCAATCATACTTACTTCAGTTTTCTGCATGTGAAACGAATACCTAAATATTTTGCGAAAAAAACTAAGAAAATAAAATAAATAAAATTAACCATAAAAATTAATCATAAAATGAATAAAAAATATCGAAAAATAACAATGGTTGATATTCATAATTCGTTCTTATATTTAAGAACATCTTACAGTACAATTTTAAGATATTATAAAATATAAATCAATCAGAAAGCCGATCTTAAAATAAAAACAAACTATATACTGGCCAATGACTTCGTCAGGTTATCGACATTGATCACAAATCTTAATCAATTGTCGAAAATAAAATTATGCATACGCAGTCAGTTAAAAAAATATATATTATTTTGATACAGAATGCTGAATTTTTACAAGAATGCTAATTGTTTTTAATTTTTCATTATTTAAATAATGAATTAGAATGTATTTTTTTCAATTTGCGATTGATAACGATCGCGTGTTTGATTTTCTTCCTATTGCGGGAAAGAGAGAAAGAGAAAGAGTGAGAGGGTGGTGGGAGGGTGAGAGGGAAGGAAGGGAGTTTCATTTTATCTAATATGCAACGCGCATGCGTGCGTATATACCGCATTTTATACGACACGAGAATTTCACGTGAATTCATGATATTTCATGCGCTTTCTTACACGACTAAGGGACAATTTCAGGTTGTACATATCTTACGTTTCCGAACTAAAATTTCCCGCTACATAAAATTTCCTCCCTTAACATCCGAAAGCGCTAAGAATGCTTCAGTCGCTATGCGTTTCCACTGATTTTCGTTACGGATTCACCCACAGTCAGGCGACTGCGCAACGGTATGACTGCATCGTGTAGAAAATCGATATGACCTCGCTCAGCACACAACGTGCACTGCATCACCGCTCGTTAGATGATGGATGTTTTGAGGAATGTAAGAAACAATTATGAACTACGGTGACAAGAGTTAGCGCGCATACTTACCGCCGGGAGTAAACTCTAGCACAAGTTCTCTCGAGTCTTCAGAAATCTTCCGTTCTCTCTTTGATAAAAACTTCGCGAGCGGCTGAGAAACTATCCGGCGAAGCACAGTCCGCAACACTGACAACCGGAAGTTGGCTGCAAACCCCCACGAAAGCCGCCAACGACGTAATTCGAACAGTAACCATGGGAATGTGATAAAACGATACGCAGGCAAAATGAAACCAACAAACAAATCTGGGATATTTTCTTTTTTTCTGTTTTAATGATAAACTCATGTGCTTTATTTCAGACTTTAATAGTATATATTTTCATATTTAGGTTACTCTAGATATAAATCAGATTCTAGTAAATTTTTTAAACAGCTAACCGAAATCATTAAAAAGAATTACTAAACCTCGATATACTTTCAAAGATATTTTTTAATGAGAATCATTTAGTTGACAGAAAAATTACATAATTCCGTCTGTCTTCCCAGACAACCAACTGACGTTGTAATGACGTAAATTTACGTGATTTCTGTCACTAATTGGTGATTGTGACCTAAAACTGACGTTATTTTGAACGTCATGACAATGATGCCAGTGTATACGTCATAAGTTACGTCGTATATGATGTCATTATTGGTCTTTAGAGTGAAGTCAGCTGAAACAAGTTAGTAAGACGTCATAATGACGTTATTTAAATAAACAGTTGTTAAAAATTTGTTTTTGAGTATATTTATGTATTATATATACGTAAATATACTTTACTTTATATATGTAAATATTTTATACTTTTGTTGAGACATGGCTCCGTTACAGAGGACGTGGCAATTAGTGCTAGTCAGGTTTTTCGCGCATGCGCGACGAACGTAGCATCAATGATCAAAATAACTACTGTGATTAAAATAATGTATTATTGTTTGTACATAATTTTGCAAAAATTTTTATAATTTAAGGAGAAATGTGAAATATTTATATCTTTACACAATTACACACAAACATACAGAAATTTTCCTACCTAAAGCACTACAATTACATAAATAGCGCTATCATGGTCGCGCATGCTCGAAAAACTCGGTCCGTCTAGTACACTGACTGCCGCGTCTGTGTTGTGTGTGTACTGTGTGCCGAAGCCATATGCCTAGAGCATAGACTTATACAATAGACTGCACAGACGGTTGAAAACCGTGTAGCCAACATCTCAGGAGTGGGGGTAGGGGTCTGGGGAGAGCATCTCTTTCTAACATCGTGCTGTCTCTTTTTCTTCAGGAGAGGCAAGATACGCGAAAGAAAGAGATGCTCTCCCCAGACCCCTACCCCCACTCCTGAGATGTTGGCTACACGGTTTTCAACCGTCTGTGCAGTCTATTGTATAAGTCTATGGCCTAGAGAGCCTCAAAGGAAGAGAGCGGCAAACTTGTCACGTGACCACGTCTCTTCTGATTCGTTCGGGTAATGAAGGATCTTGACGAATCAGAATATTGGTTTAGACGGCTATTTCCAGTAGATCATACATAAGTAAATTCTTGTTGCTGAGAGCCGCAAAACCTCCGATTCAGCTGACGGCACGTTAAATACACATCCAAAAAATTAAAAATTCGTATGTATGAAAGTGTTATAACAGTAGAATATCTCTATAAGTAATGCGTCGTCTACAATAGCAGTAAGAGTAGTGGATTAAGGCTATAAGACATTGGAGTAAGCCGTCGTTTTCGGCTAATAAGGCGTAGAGTAAGGCTGTAAACGAAATGGTTCAATCCCTTTTAGGATATGGGATAATAATTATTAATCTTGGAAGAATATTTGTCGTTTTGATTTTATATACATAATATTATATAAAATAAGGCTATGAATATATATATATTTATATATTATTTACATATTTTTATGTTGTATGCATAGTATAAAATGCCTAGTGGATGCTGTGCTCCGAGGTGCACAAATTCAAACAAAGATGGATATTGTTTAACCACGTTAGGCCAAGATCCACAATTAAAACGAAAATGGATTGATTAATAATTATTATCCCATATCCTAAATGGGATTGAACCATTTCGTTTACAGCCTTACTCTACGCCTTATTAGCCGAAAACGACGGCTTACTCCAATGTCTTATAGCCTTAATCCACTACTCTTACTGCTATTGTAGACGACGCATTACTTATAGAGATATTCTACTGTTATAACACTTTCATACATACAAATTTTTAATTTTTTGGATGTGTATTTAACGTGCCGTCAGCTGAATCGGAGGTTTTGCGGCTCTCAGCAACAAGAATTTACTTATGTATGATCTACTGGAAATAGCCGTCTAAACCAATATTCTGATTCGTCAAGACCCTTCATTACCCGAACGAATCAGAAGAGACGTGGTCACGTGACAAGTTTGCCGCTCTCTTCCTTTGAGGCTCTCTACATATTGCGGAGAGCACAGACCATTGCATAACGCATAACGCATATGCATAAGAAATTTGATTGGTCCGTTAGCATGTGCATAAGGAATTCGACCAATTGAATTTCTTATGCATATGTATTATGCATTATGCAAAAGTCTGTGTTTCCCGCTTAATCATTTTAAGTGTCTAGCCGTGTCTTTATTCAGGTACGTATATGTATATCCAAGGTCTGTAGATGGAGGAACGGACTAGGGGTGCGTTCGGGGAGCTCGCTATCACGCTATCAACGCTAACACTACAAACTCCGTTCGCAGAGCAAAGATAGCGTTAGCGAATGCAAGCTCCATGAACAGCAATAGCGTCGCGTTTGATCTAACCTATGAAATTTTAGCGATTGCCGTTGTTATAATGCGTGAAATAATAGATTCTGATTCTTCATCATCATCAGAAAGCGATGATGAAGACTTAGAAATGATAAAAGATTGTTTAAATTTAAGAAGACATATTCCAAGAATTTCAAATTACGTGTCACATATAATACCAAATTTAACTAAAGAAGAATTCAAAGCTCATTTCAGGTATGATTTATTAATATTAATAATTTTTGTTTAAAAAAATTACATTTTACGTCTAATATAAATAATACACAGTAAAAAAAAACTTCAATACTATTCCGCTTCACTATTGTACTGTTCACAGAGCTGGCAAACGCTATTAAACGCTATCGCTACCGATGCACTACCTCGAGAGGGATAGCATTGATAGCGCGAAGTTATGACGTAAAACACTACCGTCAGTGACGTCACGATAGTGTTCGGTAGTACTATCCGATAGCTCCATGAACAGCCGTAGTGCTATATAGCGCTACCAGCGAGCTCCCCGAACGCACCCTAGGTAAGGTCGTCGAATCACGGACTAAGGAATAGAGGGACGGAGCACAAGCTGTACCGGTGGGGCACGTTTGCGGCGGGGGGGGGCCGCCATATTCGTTTAGTAATCACCACACATAGAACTCACTATTTGCGTACGTGTGAGAAATGAAAGTCAGATCCTGCGCACAATAAACAAAATAGAAATAGTTATAGAATAATTATTAAATATTATAAATAAGAAATTGGAATTATTTATTTTAAAAATAAAAAGAATAGAATAAATTAATGCGTGAATTAAGAAATAAGAATTGGAACTAATTAATATATTTTATTCTCTTGTTAGATGTAAAATAATTTCTCTTTTCAACAATAAACAACAATAACAACAATAACAACAATAATAAAACATAAAATCACCGCCTAACCTCTTTACGCTTGTCACTCGTTATGTCTCGTGGCACCACTACACGAGTGTAACCATGTCACAGACACAGGAGGTTTGTTCGCGTCGCTTGCCCCAACATGCTCCTACTCGCTCCAATACGCTCCAAACTATAGTATTACGTTACGTATACTATAGATTGGAGCGTATTGGAGTGAGTAGGAGCATATTGGGGTATTGCGACGCGAACAAACCCAGGATCTCTGTGTGAGAATCGCTACATCAATATGGCGGAAAGCAGTCCCCCCCGCATGCTTGAGTTACCATCCCCTCTCGCCTAAACTAGGACTTTAGACTCGGTCCCTCTATTCCTTAGTCCGTGCGTCGAATGGTCCGCCATTTTTGAGCCTGCGAGTTTGTTGGTGTATACTAATATAGCTATTAAGGTGCAATTTCACGTAGCGTCAAAACGCTAGCGGCTCTCCCCACTTTGGCGCCCTTGGTCGACGCGTCGTTTTGCCGCTTGAAGTTCGGAGAGGCTCAACTCGAGCGAAAAATAGACGTGTTTGAATCGTTTCAGTTGTATCAACAATTTCTGAAAAAATTAATATGTTAAATTTTAACATTTACAAACCTTAATGTTATTATCAAACGTTCTTTCGGTTGTATGGGCTCTCGAATAACATTTTCTTTTATCAATAGCGATCCAACAATAGATAACAATTCCTCCAATTGTGTTGCGGACATTCGGAAATAATTGTGGAATCGTACTCCATTCTCTATGGTCAGTTTAGGAATTGACACATAATAAAAACTGTGCTCTGGACGATTCTTTAGATATGGTGCTACCCAGTATTGTTTCTTCTTGTACGGTTTCTTTTCATTTTCTTGTAATTTTTGCATAATTGCACACAACACCACCCAGATAGCACAGAGAATTCGAAAAGAATTCTCTTTTTTGGTCCCCGATTTACAAAATGAATTCTTTTTCCATCCCATTTCTGTTCTAAAAGTATTCTTCAGCATTCCAAAAGACTTCACTTTTATGTCACCATTTGTGAGTTCTTTTTTAGATTCAAAAAGGATTCCTTTTCGAGTCCATAGGAATTCACTATAAAAAGGAATTCTTTTTTAGTTCATTTCGAACAGATTACGCGAATTCGAAAAGAACTCAAGAAAGTGAATTCTTTTTGAAATCAAAAGGATCAGTTGTGCTATCTGGGCAGTATTCGTCGTTTCTTAATCTTTTTAGCTGTTACTGACGGCAATGTATTTTGTAAGGTTGTCGATAAAATACTGTTCCGACAGTTTAAACGCAGTTTGACACGTATCCTTATTGTCAGTTTTATACACGAATTAAATCTATAGAAAAAATTTAAAAAATACAGAAAATACAAATCCACAGCGACCAGCGATTTGTCGCTCCATGAAAAAGTAGCGGGCGTTTAGCGGCTGGCGTTTTGTCGACAGCTCTTTTTCTCCTTACTATTGAGGGGAAATGTATCACAGAGTGGGGAGAGCCGCTAGCGTTTTGACGCTACGTGAAATTGCACCTTTAGTTGTGTGAGAGAGTAAAACATAACCTATACATAAAATACAATTAATTTGTATTTAAATTGACATTATTTGGTTAATCAGAAGGTCGATTGTGTATCACATAACTTGCTCACTTTTATAATTTTCACCCAAGTAACATGATACACAATCGAATATCCCCTGCTGAACCTCAGTCACCGCCATTTTCGTGCCAAATCGGGTGAAGTGGATGCGAAAACCTTACCTAGTCCGTTCCTTCATCTACAGACCTTGTGTATATCTTAATTATATTCTTAATATTTTGGTTGCAATCAGAAACAGATGGATGCACGCATGATTTCATTGTAAAGTAAGATGGCATTCACGTGTTGTTCATTGAATCAAAATTTTTTTACTTGATGATAAAAAATTATGGTAAATTTATGCAAGCCATTATTATTATTTATGTCGCTAAATTAAGAATTAACAGCTAAATACCTATTTAAAACTGTTCAATATATTCCAAACACAAATATAACCTCCTTTTTAATCAAACAGTTATTATAAAGGGCCTATCCAGACAAATTTGTATAGACATAAAGCATATGCACAGAAAAATTAACCAATCACATGTCTAATATGAAGAACATAAGGAATATTCCAGTTTTGTATTAGATACTTGATTAGTCAATTTTTCTGTGCATATGCATTATGCGACTTTGCAAGTTTGTTCGGATAGAACTTAACTGTTAATTCTTAATGATGGTAAGTTTTGTTTGCATGAATTCACACAACAAACACAAAGTAATAGTAACGTAACATAAATGTTATAATTTCCCACTTAACAATGTAACTGCGATGTAACATACCTTGTACGTAGCAGTTATTCTTTGTGTTAGGTGGGTAGCATTAAAAATAATTGAATTGAATTTAAATCATTACTTTTAGATAAATAATTTTTAAAACACATATTTTATGCATTTTGAGGCGTAGAAAACGAATCTGTTGACAAAAATTGTCACTCGATAGTGTAAAAAAAGTTATTAAGTGTTAAATGTGTCACATCTATATTATATTTTTGAAAATAACAAAACAGCAGCAGTAATAAAGGCTTATACGGCTTATAGGGCTTTTATGTAGGCCTGAAGTTTATTTAATTTTTAATTTAAGATTAAATAAAACAATATTTATGTTTTTTTACAATATTTTTTACAGATGATTTAAATGAAGCATTTAAAAAAAGGAAAAAGGCCGAACTCACGTCTAACTTGGACACCGACAGTGAGAAGGATAAAGTTAGAAGAAGGCGACCAACAGCGAAAAAGTTAGCTTTCGACGGTTATAATTCTAATTCTGACGTTGAAAATAGTACCTCATCTAAACTGACACAACGGCCGAAAACAATAACAATTACACCACCGATTGCACGTCGTCGATCTTCGTCGTTGAGTAAGAGTAATTCTTCGGTTTCCACGAGGTCTACAAATGGAGAAGGTGACGAACTCAGCCATGATGTGAGAACGACATCACGCCAAACAATCTCTAGTTTTTCGACTAGTCTTATTCCATGTTCTACTAATACAGTTCGAGCTTCTACTAATAATACACCTGCAGAGAATTCTACTCTATCGAGAAACCGTCCAAGGGATGAAGTCGATCAAGATGTGAGATTTAATGAAAAAGGTTAGTACTAATTTATTCTTTTTTATATTAACAATACATTTATTAGTTCTTGTTAATGTTATAGGTTATTGTTTATTACTTGGACATGTTTTGACAATTAAGGAACAAAACAAACAAATATTGGCATTGCTGACACAGATACAACCAGAACGGCAAATTGATCCAACAGATTTTCCTTTTGATTTGCCTCTTAAATCATACGATGACGTTAAAGAATTTGATGACTATTTAAAAACTTCGAAAGAAAACTGTGAAAAGATGGTAAAAAATAAATAATTTATCTTGAAATTTAGTTTAATTTTATGCTTTTTGTTTATAGATAACTCATCTATTTGAAATTTAGTTTAATCTTCTTATGCTTTTTGTTTATAGATATCTCATCTTGCTTCTCTCGGAGGAAATGGAGCAGTCTCCAAAACCAATCGGATTTTGAAGCATCTTATCAGCGACTTAGCAGCATCAAAATTAAATTACTTTGGGTCACGTTCGAACAAAAAACCATTTTGCAAATTAGAAATGAAGAAAATTATTTTAGGTAAGTAAGTCTGTATTCTAATAACAATTACAATTTCTAAGAATATCTAGTTAAAAAAATTAATGTACTAGTACTTACGTAGTCAATGTTTATCCAAGGTGTATACTCCTGGGAAAAACTTTGAAAATCTGGAATATTCAGGGAATTTTGTATTACCTTGAAAAATCAGGGAATTCTTATGGAATTCTTATGGAATCTGATTAGGAGTTAGAGAATTTTTTTTAGTCCAAAAAATGTCTAAAAAATATGTCTTTTGGCTAATACACTTTATAATATTTCTAAGGTTTAGGTAACCTTTCTTATTACTATTAAGTCGGTATCAAATATAATATGTTGTGTGTGTTCAAGTTCTATATTTTATTCATCTCAGATTTTATTTAATACATAAACATATTTATACATATAAAAAATATGAAATTTTTAGGTTTAAATATATATTAAAATATAGGTGATATATATTAAGAAAATCACGTATAATTTAAAATTTCATCTATTGCATTTATTCTAATAGGTTATTTTAAAATTGCATTTAAAAATACTTTTTTTATTTGAAATTTTGAACAAAAATACCTAGAAAAGCATGGAATCATCAGGGAATTTATTTACAAGATTTGAGTATACATCCTGTTATCTATATGTAGAAAATTTTAATATATATATTTATTTTTTATAAGTTTTAAGAAAAATTAAGATATTAATGCAGTTTTACAAAGAAATAATTTAACACAAAATTCAACACAATGAACATATTCAAAGCAACAAACAATAAAAGATCTTTTATTTTAATCAACTTACAATTAGTTTTATATAAAATATTTAACAATGAATTTTGTTTTAATAATTATTTTAATTTTTAGCTGCAGTTTTGAAGAATGGACAAGGAATACAAGAAAATGAGATAGAGAGTACAATAAAAATTTGGCTCAAACACGCTCCTCAGAAGTACAAGAACATGTTAAAAAAGCAAACAAGAAACGAAGATCCGGAAGCTCAATCGACTTAATCTATATTAGCTGCCGCAGTAAGCTTATACCACCAAAATACTATTAGTTTTGTTGTGCATTTAATTTTATATAAATATTTACAATTTTTATTTTTTCTAAAATACGTTTCTTAAAAAAGTTAGCAATAATCGTAGTTTTTAAAATTACGTTTATTATTGTTTTTAAAACTACATTTATTATTATTCTTTATAAGTGTACCTAATACAATATGTTTAAGAAAAAAATCAAATTAAAAGAAATTGTCAGTAAACGACAATTAAATAGGAGAATTAATGCAACTCTCCAATCGGAAACGCAAGTTGTGTGCAATAATTCTATGCAATTTAGCAATAACTGTCTTGATAAATCTATGCAAATTGACAATAGTTATCTGAATAATTCTTTACACTTTGAAAATAATTGTTTTAATAATCCTTTACAAGTTGACAATAATTGTTTATCTAATAATATTTTAGAAAGCTATGACACTACAGATAACATATTACAATTAACTACAGATAACACAATTACAGATAATATCTCACAATTAACTACAGATAACACAACTACAGATAGTATATCACAATTAACAAATTTTGATAATGAATTTAACAATCAATCAAATCTTCTATTTCCATCTGTCGTTACATCATTTGAACATCCCAATTTAAAGGAAAAATTAATATTTTGGGCTTTATCTGAGAAAGTGACACATACTGCAGTTACTAGTCTTCTACATATTCTTCATGACTATCATCCAGATTTATCATTAGATTGCCATACATTGTTAAAAACTTCTCGAAAAATTAAATTAAAAAAATTACTTAATGGTGAATACATTCATTTTAATTTAAACGATACTTTGATCAGCATAATAAAAGTAAATAAAAATTATTTGTCTAATCCTTTGAAAATCAGTTTTAATATTGACGGTTTACCTATTTTTAAAGACACGAATACTCAATTTTGGCCCATTTTAGGTCAAATAAAACAAAAAAAAATGAAGCCATTTGTAATTGGAATTTTTTGCGGTGAATCAAAACCAAATACTTTAGAAATGTTTTTAGAAGATTTTATTACAGATTTAAATTTTTTATTGCATAATGGAATTAGTCATGAAGGTATTGCTTTTACTATAGAAGTTCATAGTTTTATTTGCGATGCGCCTGCAAAAGCATATATAAAATGTCACAAGTCACATGGTGGATATTCTTCTTGTGACAAGTGTACAGAGTACGGATCTTATGTAGATGGAAGTAATTTTGCTAATTAAAAACAATGCTAGTAAAAGAACTGATTTAACATTCTCTGAACAAACAGATGAAAATCATCATGTAGGTGTCTCACCTTTAATAGACTTAAAAATTGGCTTAGTTAGCAAATTTCCAATTGATTATATGCATGTTGTTTTCTTAGGGGTTATGCGAAAACTTCTTAACACTTGGATTGGGGGTAATCTTAAAGTTAGACTTAGCAGCAGGTTGGCGAAAATATTATCCGATCAATTATTGTTATTAACAAGTTGTATTCCTGCAGAAATTAATAAAAAACCCAGAGCTATTAAGGATTTAGCAAAGGAAAGCCACTGAGTTCCGAACATTTTTATTGTACTTAGGACCTCTTGTTCTTAAAGATATTCTTGACATTGGAGTTTATGAAAATTTTTTATTATTTCACTGTGCAATTTCAATTCTTTGTTCTAACTATTTGATCAAAAAAATTGGGGTGAAAACTGCTAATAAATTATTGAAAGAGTTTATAATTCATTGTGAGCAGATATACAGAAAACAATATTTAGTATATAATGTACATATTTTAAATCATCTTTGTGATGATGTAAATGTATTTGGTAATCTTGATATGTTCTCGGCATTTTCATTTGAAAATTTCTTAGGTCAATTAAAACAACTTAAAGCTCCATATAAACCTTTACATCAAGTTTATGGTCGTTTAGTCGAAAGATTGAATAATGTTCAAGCTATTTCTCAAAGTTCGATTGAATTTCTTTACGAGCATAATTCTGGTCCATTGCTAAACTTTAATACAAACTATAAACAATTTAAAAAGGTTATTTTCAATGATTTTTTATTGACCAATTATAACTCCTCAAAAGCAGATTGTTATTTTTAACAAAAGACAGAAATGTTGTAAAAATATATAACATTGTTAGTAATAAGTGTGGTGATAACTTTTTGATCGGAAAATATTTTACTGAAAGTTCTTCTTTATATGATTACCCATTTTCTTCAAATTATTTAAATATATATGAGTTACAAGATGGTTTTTCAAATTTGCAAAAGTGGGCGTTCTCAGATATAGCCACTAAATGTATTATTTTTCCTTCGAGCCAAAATAATACTTTTGTATCATTTCCCCTACTTCATACAAGAGAAAGCGATAAATAATTATGTGATGAGAATGATTAAACATTTCTAGAAAATTTAATTTTAAGTAAAATCTTTTTCAAGACTTTTATTGTGGAGACATTTTGTGGTATTCGATTTTCGCTTTTAATTTTGCAATCATGTGAAATAGCTATATCATATAAATAGCATTGTTGCATTGTTAAAAATAAAATACGTTGTTTTTTCTATCTTGAAAATAGAATTTTAGCTTTGTAATAAATCTTTAACATATTGAAACTATGTATTTGTATTGAAGCCATTGATTATTTATATAAACACGTCTGCTATATTTTTGTCAAAAAGTCTCATAAAATTTTACATGCCATGATTGCAAAACTAATAGTTCTTTCTTGACTTTGAACATACAGTATTGGGTACACTTATGGATTTTTTGTTTTTTAATATTATAATTACGATATTAATATCTGCTACAATATTTAATTATCGTCTCTTATTCCGTTTATGTTCGTTGGGCCTTATAATGTAGGGCATTTGTAGAATATCACTATCGTTTAGTGCAATTGGTGCCTATGCGTAGTGGAGATCTCTGTAGCTATAATTGCTATAAAACTGTGATTTTTTATTTTAGTTAAAAGCAACATTTTTATTTTATGTTATTTTAATAATTTCATACAACACGTAATACTATGCAGCAATATTGCAACAATATATAATAATATTGTAATATTACGTGCTGTATGAAAATAAAGTAATTATAATTACACTAAGAGTTATAAATTTTTTTGTTTATTTTACTTAAATAGTGTTTTTATGTTATTTGTATTTTTCTTCCGACTGCTGTCAACCAAAAGTTGAGAGGGAGTGCGTTTCACTGAAATTCGATCGGTTATTTAATATGATAACAGATGTAATATTGTAATCAGTACAAAATTACCTTTACAAAAAAAGGTAAAAAAAAGGTGCCAAATGTACGCGCAGATATACGAGATAAAATTATGAATAATACTACAAAATGCGTGATATCAGTACAAAATTACCTTTTTTAAAAAGGGTAAAAAAAGGCGCCAAGTGTACGCACAAAAACGGACCTCATTACAAAACTATTTGTATATATACATATATATATTTACTGTACTATTTGTCTATATATAGGTATTTTTAATCTACTTAAAAAGATATGATGTGTCAAAAAATGGCACCAAGTAGGAATAAATCTTTGAAAAGTTGTGTATCTACACATGTATACAGCATAAAATATTATGTTTAATATTAAGTTCATAAAAATTTTAATTAAATAAAAAAATATTGCAAAAAATTTGGCGCTGCTATACCCGAAATATTTGAAAGTAATTTAAATGTGTTGTGTAAGATAAACGTAAATAATTTAAATGTTGTGTAAGGTAAACGTAATACTTTACACAATACACAATACATTTATATATTTACTGTACTATTATATTATCATGTATATAGCAGCGCCAAATTTTTTGCAATATTTTTTTATTTAATTAAAATTTTTATGAACTTAATATTAAACATAATATTTTATGCTGTATACATGTGTACATACACAACTATTCAAAGATTTATTCCTACTTGGTGCCATTTTTTGACACATCATATCTTTTTAAGTAGATTAAAAATACCTATATATAGACAAATAGTACAGTAAATATACAGGGTGTCCCATTATAAAACATCCACGCAAATTACTCCGAAGATAAGGGTGATAGCAAAAAATGACCTTAACAAACGTTGTAGGATTAAAAGGGGGCCAACTGAGGGTGACCTTGACTTTGATCTCGCAGTTGATTTTCAAGGTCATTTGAAGGTCAGAGTAATTTTTTTAAATGGAAACCCCTATTTTTGACACCGGATTCGAAAAGAGCGGAAAATTTTACGTCAGAAATGATATTTTAAATTTTTTTGTGTGACCTTGAGAAGGTCAAATGAGGGTCAAATGTTGAAAAACTGCTTGCTGATTGTTTATTTAAATTTATAGGCGAAATAAACGTTATAAAAGTACCTTTAGCAGGTAGATCAAGCTCAAATGTGCCAACGATCGTGACCATTTTGACCTTGAGGTCAATTTTCAAGGTCATTTAAAGGTCAGAGAGATTTTTATAAACTCTTATTTTTGACACCGGATTCGAAAAGAGCGGAAAATTTTACGTCAGAAAAAATATTTTAAAGTTTGTTGGTGTGACCTTGAATAGATCAATTCAAGGTTAAATATTCAACAAGCACTCAAAAGCTGTTGCTTACAAAGCTGTGCTAACCTTACTTTAGCTTTAAAACCAGTAAGTATTGTAGGTTGTAGGCATCGAAGAGAGCCAATTAAGAGTGACTTCGACTTTGACCTTGGAATTGATTTTCAAAATTATTTAAAAGTCTTTGTTTGTCGAAATAGGAACTCTTATTTTTTACCACGGATTCTGAAAGAGCACAAAATTCTGCGTTCAGGTGTGTGACCTTTACTAGTTAATTAAATTAATGTTAATTAAGTTAATTGACATTAACTTAATTAAGATCAAGTGTTTAAAACTTCATTATTTTTATGGTAAGACAAGTTTGTCGATGATCCGGTCATTTAAGGCAAGATCGAAGATGACTCGGCCATTTAAGGCAAGGTCAGAAATGACCCGGCCAGTTAAGGCAAGATCGAAGATGACTCGGCCATTTAAGGCAAGGTCAGAGATGACCCGGCCAGTTAAGGCAAGATCGAAGATGACTCGGCCATTTAAGGCAAGATCGAAGATGACTCGGCCATTTAAGGCAAGGTCAGAGATGACCCGGCCAGTTAAGGCAAGATCGAAGATGACTCGGCCATTTAAGGCAAGGTCAGAGATGACCCGGCCAGTTAAGGCAAGATCGAAGATGACTCGGCCATTTAAGGCAAGATCGAAGATGACTCGGCCATTTAAGGCAAGGTCAGAGATGACCCGGCCAGTTAAGGCAAGATCGAAAATGACTCGGCCATTTAAGGCAAGATCGAAGATGACTCGGCCATTTAAGGCAAGATCGAAGATGACTCGGCCATTTAAGGCAAGGTCAGAGATGACCCGGCCATTTAAGGCAAGGTCAGAGATGACCCAGCCAGTTAAGGCAAGGTCGGGGATGACCCGGCCAGTTAAGGCAAGATCGGGGATAAGTCTAGACAGTTGAAAAAACATTGAAAATTCCACGCTTACATGTGCATTTAGTCATAGAGTCCAAGTGTTTCAGTCACCATTTAATGAAGAAAATGCTCAAAAGTTTCACCATTTACTTGTTGACAATATTCTATTCTTCTTTCAAAGTTCCTAATAGTATTTAATAATACTTGACGTGGAATATTTAAGCAGGCTTGCGTAACCCTTTGAATCATGTCAGCTCTTGTAGTTGGTCTGTTGCGGTAGACTGTATTTTTTAGATAGCCCCATAAATAAAAGTCTGGAGATGTCAGATCTGGAGATCTTGGTGGCCATGCTATAGGGCCTCCTCTACCAATCCATCGGTTGTTGAACCTTTCGTTAAGAAAATCTCTGACAATTCTGGCATAATGTGGAGGAGCGCCATCTTGTTGTAGCCACATCCTGGCTCTTGTATGAAGATCAACGTTTTCTAGCAAAAGTGGAAGTTCCTCTCTGAGCAACTGTAAATAAGTGTGTTGAGTTACGTTACCTTCAAAAAAATAAGGTCCAATTAGATATCCGTTTACAATGCCACACCATACTGTTACACTCCAGCGATGCTGATGATCAACTTCTTGCATCCAATGAGGATTAACAGGAGACCAATAGTGGCAATTATGGCGATTCAACATACCAGTACTTTCAAATGTAGTCTCATCACTAAAAAGAACATTGTTGAAGACATTTTCATCATCAGTAATTTGTTGCGTTGTCCATTGGCAAAATGTTATTCTCCGTCGATGATCTTCCTCAGTTAAAGCTTGATTTAAAGAAATGTAATAAGGATGATAACGCGCAAGTCGTAAATATCTACTGGCCGTAGATCTTAGAATGCCCATTGTTAACTCGATTTCGCGTAAATTGACGTGAACATTTAAATGTACCATGGCTAGAACAGCAATAAAGTGAGGATTATATCAATCGTGTTCATTCAGTGCCCTCTTTCTTCGAACAAAAATTCCTTGTCGACCGCGTAGTTCAATGTCATGCGTATTACCATATGATTAGGATGTTGTTTTTGAGGGAATCGAGCACGATACAGTCTTGCTGCCTCTCGATAGTTTCGTCGACATTCTCCTAAAATAAGAAGAATGTCAATAATTTCATTAGCAGTGTAGTCAGGCATTTTTTTAACGATAATAACGATCGCAAAAAAGAGTTTCAAATGTATGAGAACATTTGTCAACATACGACAAAATAAATTAGATGTTATTATATGTACATACTATCAAGCGACGGTCAATATTGGACGGTATTGGACGGTCAGGACAAGAATAAGAATAAGAGATTTCAGACTTACATATATGGTACACAACACATGTAAGTGAGGTACAATTTTTTAACAAGAAAAAATTTAATTTTTGTTGCCGGTATAAGTATGTACAATTTAAAAACAATTTTAAGAACGTTCATCAGTTAATCGATTTGCGCTCAAAATGCTTTAAACTCTTAAAAATTATGTCGGATACACCACTTTGAACTTCAATAATTCAAAAACGGCAATTGCTAATAATCCTTGTTTCTTTAAATGTTATTTCTAGCATTATCCTGCACTGTATCCTAGTTTTTTAAAAAAATCGAGCAAGTATTATTGTCGCTACGAATTGATAAATCACTTGAGCACACGTTTTTCCTATATCTTACGTGTTAAAAGCTACAACTTTAAAAATTGATAACTCGAATTCGGTATTGCTATTACCCTTATTTTCGGAGTAATTTGCGTGGTGGTTTTAAAGCTAAAGTAAGGTTAGCACATGTAAGCAACAGCTTTTGAGTGCTTGTTGAATATTTAACCTTGAATTGATCTATTCAAGGTCACACCAACAAACTTTAAAATATTTTTTCTGACGTAAAATTTTCCGCTCTTTTCGAATCCGGTGTCAAAAATAGGGGTTTCCATTTAAAAAAATTACTCTGACCTTCAAATGACCTTGAAAATCAACTGCGAGATCAAAGTCAAGGTCACCCTCAGTTGGCCCCCTTTTAATCCTACAACGTTTGTTAAGGTCATTTTTTGCTATCACCCTTATCTTCGGAGTAATTTGCGTGGATGTTTTATAATGGGACACCCTGTATATTTACTGTACTATTTGTCTATATATAGGTATTTTTAATCTACTTAAAAAGATATGATGTGTCAAAAAATGGCACCAAGTAGGAATAAATCTTTGAAAAGTTGTGTATCTACACATGTATACAGCATAAAATATTATGTTTAATATTAAGTTCATAAAAATTTTAATTAAATAAAAAAATATTGCAAAAAATTTGGCGCTGCTATATACATGATAATATAATAGTACAGTAAATATATAAATGTATTGTGTATTGTGTAAAGTATTACGTTTACCTTACACAACATTTAAATTATTTACGTTTATCTTACACAACACATTTAAATTACTTTCAAATATTTCGGGTATAGCAGCGCCAAATTTTTTGCAATATTTTTTTATTTAATTAAAATTTTTATGAACTTAATATTAAACATAATATTTTATGCTGTATACATGTGTACATACACAACTATTCAAAGATTTATTCCTACTTGGTGCCATTTTTTGACACATCATATCTTTTTAAGTAGATTAAAAATACCTATATATAGACAAATAGTACAGTAAATATATATATGTATATATACAAATAGTTTTGTAATGAGGTCCGTTTTTGTGCGTACACTTGGCGCCTTTTTTTACCCTTTTTAAAAAAGGTAATTTTGTACTGATATCACGCATTTTGTAGTATTATTCATAATTTTATCTCGTATATCTGCGCGTACATTTGGCACCTTTTTTTTACCTTTTTTTGAAAAGGTAATTTTGTACTGATATCACGCATTTTGTAGTATTATTTATATTATTTTAAACTATAAAAGAATATATTACTTATTAACAATTTTTTCTAAAAGTAAAATATAAATATCTTTAGCGCCTCTAGGCTTTTTTCTAACCTGCGCATCATTATTTTCAATCCAAACGCTAGATGTTTTTCTCTACACATATTTGTAAAATGACCTTTTTTAATACATTTACCGTAGTGAAATGTAGCACTCATAACTTTATACAATTGTCCAGCTATTGATATTTTACTTATAGGGACAGAACATAAACTAAAATTGTGTGGTATCTTCACTAATTTACCATTCTGTAATGAAAATAATACTAAGTGAATAATAACTATCTCTTTCGCCGATATTATTTCATTTTTTATTAAAATATCATTTTTTCCACAATATTCACATGATTTGTCATTTGACTGATTCCAATGTAAAAATGAAATTTTTAATAAATCATTAAGATTATAATTTTTATTCTTTAAATTGTTAATAGAAAGAGAAACAAGTACATTATTATCAGTACTAATTTACCACACAATTTTAGTTTATGTTCTGTCCCTACAAGTAAAATATCAATAGCTGGACAATTGTATAAAGTTATTAGTGCTATATTTCACTACGGTAAATGTATTAAAAAAGGTCATTTTACAAAAAAAAAAATAAATAAAAAAAAATAAAAAAAATAATGTCACGATAATCTTCTATCTTCTCTCTTTTAACATTGTCGATATATCTCTTATCGATATATCTATTGTCGATAAGTCTGTTATCGATACATTTGTTAAATCGATAATGCCCGCGCGATTTATTGAACGCTTGCAGAGCCACACTGTGGTGGAAAAGCAAAAAGTACATTTCCGGACCCCTACCTCACTCCGCTCTCACCGCCAATGTTGACGACGACGTTTCTTAAACAAAAATTTTCAGATCTCAACTTTGCATCACAATATCTCAGCTTGTAGGGCACATAGCCAAAAAATAAAAATAGTTTTATTATGAAAATCAAACCCGAGCTATAAACGTCATTAACTTGACGTCATTTTTGACGAGACAAACTCACGTCCTCATTACGTTAATATCACGTCAAAAAATAACGTCGAACGGGTCAAAAACTGACCTTATATTAACGTCATTACAATGTCAGCTGGTTGCCTGGGGTATACCGTTTTCATTTATTATAGATTTATAATAGAGTTAAGTATTATGTATTTGTGTAATTTTATAGAATATTTTTATAGAATATTGGTAAGGTTTTCTGCAGTTTCCCTTACCCTAGCAACAAATGTTGGTATTCATATAAAGTAAGTCGTCTGCAAGCGCAATAATAAATTTTAAATTTTGTTATAATGTATAAATTGTTTTTATTTATCTTATTAGAGACCTTTTCCACCATATTAAATCTTCCTAAATCTTCCTTTCCTATATAGGGTTCAATAATCTTCTTTATTGCAGCAGAATATGTACGTAACTGAGGTGTAACAGCGTCTGCTAGCGTTGCCTGCGCATGACTGCGCATGCGCAAGATTTGTCCCTCGAC